>SNQN01007529.1:12277-33008 GCA_008642245.1 Bassia scoparia | reverse complement strand
CATCATTAACCACATGCAACCAAGGTATATCCTCCTTAGGTGGTCTTCGAGCATAGAACATGCCCATATTGAGACCAAGGAGCCTAAGGCGTACCCTATGCGAGGTCACATCCAAAATGCAAAAATCCAATAATCGTATAAATGGAATTACGAGGACTTTCAAGTCGTCCACTTCACCTAACGGTGTTCTCCCAGTGAAGTCGCCAAATTGTAGGGACATGGCCGTACCCTCGTATATCGGGCGCGCGGCTTGGTACTACATCGGTGCTTTGCGTGACTTGAGCCACTTGAACCCAGCACTGAGTGCGTTGGGGTAGTGTTGTCGAGTAAGGGGAATCGCCACCGTGGCCTATATAGTATTCACGGACGCTCGAAAAACGTTGGTGCCAAAACAATGGGCCCACGTCCAATCCATAACCAGTCGTGGTCGGGACATTGGTACGGGATTGAATCAACCCAATCCGCCCGCATGTAAGCGGCCTACTCGGTCTCCATGTGTAATTCCATTAAGCACGATATTGGATGCACCACATCTTAGCAATTTTGAAATCTTATTAGCGGCAGTAACCCTAAAGTAATTACTAAGTGGTTTATCATACACAACACAGACTTCTACAATGGACAAGGGCGATCGCTTCATGGTGTAGTCAATCCATTAACAAGGTGCCTAGAAAACCGGTCGCCATGATTATCTACTTTAATCGGATTACACATAATTTCCGGTCTTGTTTTAAGCAATATATACAATGTGATGTAACAACCATAACAATGTGAAATATACGAAATTCAAAAAATATGTACAAACTAATCTACCCTGAATCTGTCAAAACCAAAACAAATGATTAGTTCGTAATAAAAAACGTACAAAACGAACCTTCAGCCGTGGATCGCCATACGAGAAAGAAACCGCTAGTATTGACAAGTGATAATAATAATGACAATGAAATAAAAAGAACGAAACAAATGAAAAACGTTAACTACTCCTACATATTACATGGAATAATTAAATAGTGAGTTCTACATTTTTGTTTAATTAGATTGAACTCTAATAGTTATTAATTAGATTGGAATGAGAAGTGATGTGTTTAGTGGCTAGTAATCTCAGAAGTAAACCTTTGTTATCGCTCGTTGGATCGAACAGGAAATTGATGCAGAACTCAAGAACGTATCTGTGTTTAGAGTGTATGAAGGTGTATGAGAGTGTGAGTATGAATAACGCAAGTTAGGACGGGTGAGTTTGGATAGACGCGTGTTGTCCGTTCTCGAAATGAGCAAGGCACTCAATTTATAGGCGCAGGAGGAAAATACGAGCTTACATACCGCAAGGAGACCTGCGTATATACGCAGCCCTGCATATATACGCTGCCTACGAGCGTATATACGCAGGCTCTGCGTATATACGTCGTATTATTCTCCGCGTATTTGCGATCTCCCGGATCTATTTCGTGATTGCTTGATTTGCTTATTGATTCGACGCACCTATACACCTTGCTCCCAGCAGGAGTTCTCAGTGTTCAAAGGTTCCCGTATTTCCGGGGTATTTTTTTGGTGATATTTTGTATTTTTTTGATTTTCTGCCGTAATGAAAACTTATAAAAAATCATAGAAAAAATAGAAAAAATCAAAAAAAAATAATACAAAAATACTGTGAGGCTCAGAAAAATTGAAAGTGTGATGAAAAGTAGAAATCAAAATTAATCACCAGTATAAATTATTTTAAAAAACCCTAAAAATAGAAAGAAAATCCGAAAAATAGAAAATAATTAAAATTAAAATAAAAGAAAATATTTTTGCCCCCTGTTTATTTATCTGTTGCTCAATAGTTCGAGTATGACCTCACGTAATTCCAACTTTTGTGAGTTCAAAGCATCTTTTCTAAGTCGAAAACAATCGCGAGACACGGTATATTTCATCACTGAAACTCTTTTGGGAGACACTTTTAGGTGTCTACAGTATAACGACCGAAAGCAAATTCGGTCGATAATACCCATTGGATATTCGGTCGTAACGCCCGATCGGTTTTCACATCGGTCGGTAATTGTTTTTTTTTAAAAAACATAATCTTAAAAATCACGAATACTCACACCCCAAAAGTTTTCGAATAACTCACTCAAACCCCAAAACGACTCTCATTCGACTCTCACCTAATTCAAAACACCAAAACCCTAAATCACTCAAACCCACCCAACAACCCCAAAAATACTCCGGTGACCCCCATCACCGGCATCTCCTTTCGCCTTCTCTCTCTCTCTCTCTCTCTCTCTCTTGCCTGGTTGGTGCTGCTCCTTCTCCCTTTCCCTCTTTCCCTATCTCATGTTGTGGGTGTTGCTAACGGTGGAGCTCCGTGCTGGTTGCTCACCCCCAACCTCAAATTCTCGGTCATCTCTTCTGCTCCTGCTCACGCTGCTGGTGGTTATGTGTTGTATTTATCTTTTTTTCAATTTTGTTACAATTGTTTAAGGGTTACGTTTTGGTTTGAATTTTGAGTATTGGTGTTGATTTGGGCTCGAATTTCATGGCTAATTTTTATGAAAATAAGTTTCAAAGCAATTTTCAAGTTTGTGAATTGTTCCCAAGTTTCAATTTTTGGTTGAATTGGCATTCTGTGTGTGATTAATTACATGTCATTTTCTTTTATGTTGTCGAATATACGGGTCTAAACTTGAGATTCATTGTAGACGTGGCGTACCCGCGTATAGCAGGCCCGCGCGCTTGGTACTACATCGTTGCTTTGCGTGGGCTTGAGCCAACGGAACGCCGCACTGAGTGCGTGGGTAGTGTTTCGAGACTAAGGGAGTCGCCACCGTGCCTCATAAAGGTATATTCACGTACGCCTGAAACGTTGGCTGCCAAATAAATGGCCCCACGTCCGATCCAGAACGTCGTGGGTTCGGGCACATGGTACGAATCAGATCTGTAACCCAATTCGCCTGCATGTAGCGGCCTCTACTCGTCTCATTGCAATTCCATTCATACGTTATTAATGCCATTAACTTACATTTTTAGCCACCTTAGAGCGTACTAACCTTAAGATTACTCCGAAAGTGGGTTTTCTCATTATGCACAAGAGACTAACCTAATTTCTTGCTTAATCCAATAAAAAGTGGCCTGAAAACGGTGTCCAAATTAATCTGTTTTAAAGTGATTCACATAATTTCCGGTCTTTATTTACAAATATATACAAGTGATGTACAACCTTGACAATGTGAAAATATACGAAATTCAAAGCAATATGTACAAACTAATCTTACCTGGAATCTGCAAACAAAACAAATGTATGACAAGTAGACAAGAAATCGTTAGTATTGACAGTGAGAATAATTAATAATTGACAATTGAAGTTAAAAAAAGAACGAAAACAATGAAAACGTTAACTACTCCACAATTACATGGAATAATTAAATAGTTGAGTTTCTACATTTTTTGTTAATTAGATTGAACTCAATAGTTATTAATTAGATTGAGAATGACGAAGTGATGATAGCGTGAACTTATTACGAGTGTGCGCGATAATCTCAGATAAGATAAACCTTTTCTTTCATAAAAACATGGCTGCAGTATATCCACATTTCCCTCAATAATCACACAAAATGAAAATAAGGTGATTCCTAAACTCAAGAACTACTGTGTTCTAGTAGTGTATTGAGAGTGTTAATGAGAGTGTAGAGGAGTATGAAACGCAGTTAGGGACGGTGAATTGTAGACGTGTGTGTTGTTCCGAATGAGCAAGTCACGTATTAGGCGTAGGAGAAAAATCGAAGCGTATATACGCAGACACCTGCGTATATACGCAGCCTTAGGAGCGTAGTATACGCAGGCTCTGCGTATATAACGCTCGATTATTCTCCGCGTATTTGCGATTTCCTTCCGATCTTATTCGTGATTTGCCTTGCATTTGCTTTTATTCAACCCACCTAGACCTCTTGCTCCCCAAGCAAGGAGTCTAGAGTGTTCTAGAAGGTCTACGTATTTCGGGGTATTTTTTGGTATTTTGTATGTTTTTTGTATTTTCTGCGTATAAAAACTTATAAAAACATAGAAAATACAGGAAAAATCAGAAAATAATCTAAAAATACTGTGAGCTCAAGAAAAATGTGAAGAGTCTGATGAAAAGTAGAATCAAGGAATCACCAGTATTAAAAAATTTTGAAAAAATCCTAAAAATAAAAAAATAATTAAAATAAATAAAAGAAAAATTTTTGTGCTCCCTTTATTTGTCCTTCTCAATAGTTCCGAGTAGACCTCACGTATTTGTCAACTTTTGTGAGTTCAAAGCTCTTTGCTAGTCGAAACAATCGCGAGACGCAGGTATGTTTCATCACTGATTTACCTCTTCTGGGGAACACTTTTAGGTGTCTTACAGAAGCCCCCACTTTGACTGAGTCTAGAAGCACGATAGTCTCATAAGACGGAAAGTCAAAGTATTCGATTCGGGACGAGGAGCACTCAAGACGTTCAGCGACCTGAGTTACCCTTTTCCGATACTGCAAAAACAAAGGTACTTTTACCTGTACCGCGCCCCATGCGGTTTTTATTGCCCTTGCGGAAGCGCCTAGATCCTCGGCGGCTTTCTCCTCGGCTGACCTTGGCTTTTAGGAAGAAAAATGATGATGCAGCTCTGTCGGGAAATGGCTGATCCTTCATAGATCTTCCGTACGGCTGACCTTGGCTTTTTTTTCAGGAAGAATAAGGTTGCATGAATTACCTTCGAAGCGACTCGTTCCTCAGGTAGCTTCCCTACGGCTGACCTTGGCTTTCGAAAAAAAAGAAGCTGATGTAGATGCCTTTCTAACGGCTGACCTTGGCTTTTCGGAAGACGTAATGTAAAGTTCGTCGGAGCGCTTCGTTCATCGGAAAGTTCCCTACGACTGACCTTGGATTTTCGGAGAGTGTGATGAGATGCCTTCCCTACGGCTAACCTTGGCTTTTCGGCCGGAAGACGTAATGTAATTCCGTCGAAAGCGCTTCGTTCCTTTCGAAAGTTCCCCTACGGTGACCTTGGCCTTTTCGGGCCGAGAGTGTATGTAGATAGCCTTCCCTAGGGCTGACCTTGCTTTTCGGGGAAAACGTATTGTAAGTCCGTTGGAAACCCTCGTTCCTTCGGAAGTTCCCCTACAGCTGACCTTGGTTTTCGGGAGGTTGTGATGTAAGAAGAGCTTCCTACGGCTGACTTGGCTTTTCGGGAAGAATGTTCGTATGTAGCCAACAATCGCGTATAGCGATAATGCCATATAGCGTGAGGAAAATGTCATGTGTGTATGCGAATTTTGGTGCGGCGAGAAAATCCAAAAACGCCGAAGTGGTGGGCTTGCGGAATTTCTGGACCCCCAAGATGATGTGTAGTACCCCAAGTTTTCTTGATTGCTTTAGCAAATGACATTGCTAGACCATTTGTGCTTGTTTACACTTTGAATTTTTTTCCCAAAGCCTTAGTCACGTGATGCTTCGCTTATGTATGTGAGTTTTCACTACACAATAGCCTTAGAACTTTGATTCTAGAGCCGTTTGCGTTAGTGTATGGCTTATTTGGCAAGCCTTCCGCAATGTCTTCCTCGATGCGGTACCGGGACTAAACTCGTGAACTCATGAGACGTTGTCGAAGCCGGAGGTGCACCTTTAGTAGACCAAGGACACTTAGGACTAACTTAGCCTTGTTTTATATATCTATTTGGATAATGGATTGTATGATATGCAGTTTTATGTATGAATGCATGTATTGTATTTGTGTTTAAATGCACGTGTTTCTAGTATGCATGGAGGATACTTACTTCCTCCCAAAAAAGATAAAACAAAAAATGAAAATCCTACGATGCATTTTGATCGACAATGGAAAAGCGCCGTGTGCTGAAGCTGATATCAAAAAGGGAGCCTTGTCCAGATATTTGAAGAGATGTGCCTCGCTTTAGTAGAAAACGCGCGAAAGGAAATCGCCTAAATCAAAGCTTTGAACTCAGGAGACCGTCCACGTCAGCGGGGTCCAAGGGGAAAGCGTTATATACGCTGGATTATGAGCGATAATACGCTAAGAAGCAACGTATAACGTCATGCTCAGCGTATATACACTCAGCTTTTTCCCATTGTGGAATTTCTGAGAAGTCACGTATCCAGTCAGCATCTGAGCGATATACGCTCTTGATTCAGCGTATTTACGTCCTGAACAGCTATATACGGCTCCTGAATCAGCGATATACGCTCATATGTTAGGGTTTTTGAATCTTTGCGAGGTCTCTCTATATATAACGGGCGAGGCTCATTCTGAAAATCGTGCCTCTGCCTTAAAAAAAAACCGAAAACCTTATCTTCAAAACTCTTGACGATGGCCGTAAGTTGGTCGCTCTCGATTCGTGGATACGTGATCTCTCTAACGCACGCTCAAAGTGACATCGTGACCTTATTGTGGCATCCTTTTGATATTGAGTTGTGAAATTGATTATGCTTTGTATGACCGCCATTAAATTCTGGAACCCCATACTCATCTTTTGCTTTAACAATAATGAGATCACCCCATCTGCCTAAGAAATTAGGCAATAATTGGCTGGCCTATTTAATCACCCCCGTGTCGCTCCTGACTTATCAGAATTCTTTTTAAACCTTTTGAGAAATCCTAGGGCTTGAAAACACCAAGTTCCGACATCCTTTTGATCCATGAAGATAGACTTTGAGGATTATTGACCACTTTTAGGACAATGGTAGGGTTATGATGCCCATAGAGAAAGCCCTTATTTTGTTGCTTATTTTTCATTACGTCTTCCCTCAAAAGTCGAAAAATTTGGCCTTGCCCCGTTATCCTGTTGGATTAACCAAGCGAGGTGGTCGGTCACCCTCCTTACTTGTTGCGGGAGATGTTGCTTGGCATTGACGGCTTGGAAAGAGATCCCTACAAGCTCCTGTGACTTGTTGTCCTTCATATTTTGCATGTATAATTACATTCTTTAACTCTGTTAATTAAATTAGTAATTCCCTGTTTTCTTAGTGTTCACATAAAATTGTTTTCCTTGACAGATACTGGTTGATGGAACGCTTATTCTTTATATGCACCTTGAGAACACTGGACTCGTATAACACTAAAAGCTACTGTACCGCAAAAGATCGTACTTGTCACGTTTCTGAAGACAGTTGGGTACGATACTTTTGCGAGTGGAGAAGCTGGATTAGGTGGGTTGTTCCATGGTGGCGTATTCAGGAATGATGGAGCATCGGATGACGAGGAGGCTTGACTATTAGTGGTCTCGGCTGTTGACTTTTCTATTTTCCTATCCGCTAATGCGTCAGTATGGCGGAAACAAGTCCTCCCTGATCGCGATTACTCGCAGGCCCCCAAATCACTCCATTGTAGCGTTCCTTGAGAGGTTGGGTGGACTTTTGGGTGCCCTTCTTAAGCTGACATATTAATCTTGACGAGCGTGACTGCGGCCACTTCGCGTTTCTACAAAGAAGGGATGAAAGCAACCAATCGACGGCTCTGCTGGACCATAGGGCTCGGGAGAACGAATTAAGAAGAAACGACCTTTGGAGGTTGAAAATGCCTGTTCCTAACCCTAGAGTGTCGGAGAGAAACTACCGCAAGCTCAGTCAAAGCCACCACGGACTGCCACCTGTTTGGAGTCGACAGCCCACTGAATGATGAGGAAATCAAGAAATCCAAGACCCATGCTCGAGAAGACTATGGCCCAAGAGAAGGAAAGTTAAGGAAGAACTTAGATAAGGAAGCGAGTGCAAGTGGGTTGGATAAGGAAGCAAGTGTAAGTGAGCATGGAACAAAGAGAAGAAAAGAATTGACGCTTATTTCTTTAGCTTCTTATTGCGGCCTGCGTGCCATATTTTTATTTTATTAGCAGTTATGTGATATGAACTCAATAAAGCTTTAATAAAAAAAAACACTTATTCGCTTACCAATTATTTACATCTATTTGTTGTTTTTCGCTTTTGCTATTATATGATACATGAGCAAAGGGAAATGGGCATGGGAAGTATATTAATGGGGTCCGCACTTCAAAAGAAGTTGCCTACGTATCCAAATATGAAATCACAGCCTCTCGTAGTTCACATGGTTGGGGTGAAGGTAGGGTTCAAGGCTTTGTGGACGTTAAATGTAATATTTTTTTCATTGGTCCATGTTGATGAGGCTTGCAAACTCATCGCCATTCATTCTATCAAACCTTCACGGGCCCCTCCAGATAAGATGTTCTTGACTATGGAGGCGCCTGCCCATTTGGACGAACTTGCCACAGGGTTTAAAAATTTTCCTCAATGCCTTTAAACCAAGTACACCTGTTCCTTGATGTTACGAGCTTAACACCTTTGTGAATGCCTTGTTTCCTCGTTGTTGATAGATTGCCACATGTTTAAGACGGCGCGAACGCCTCAGATCCAAAATGTGAGTTCAAATTCTAGCACGGACCCACTCGGCTCGGGGACTTTGCTTCAGCAGAAATGCGGAGCGATGGAACCTCCAGTTCAATTGGTTGAACTGCTTCTGTTTCCAGAAACCAGTCGAAAGTACGGTGTATCCCTGTAGACCACCTAAAAATGTCTCCCCAAAGGAGTATCAGTGATGAAAACATACCGCGTCTCGCGATTGGTTTCGACTTAGAAATGCTTTGAACTCACAAAAGTTGAGAAAATAAATACATTGAGGTCAAAAAAAAATAAATACTCGGAAGAGCTATTCAGCAAGGACCAAATAAAAGGGCAAAAATTATTTCTTTTACAAATATATTTTCTAATGTTTAATAGTTTATCTTTTTCTTTATTTTTTATGTTATTTTCCAAAATAAATTTATTTTTATTATAGTAAGTTAGTGAAGTCTCCATTTAAATTTTCCAAGTATTTAAGGAGCAAAGTATTTAAATTAGACATACCTAGCCCGCAAATATTATAAAGCCAAAGTATTCATGATCCTCAATTCTATTCTTTATATTTATGCTATGAATAATATTCATATACAAGCCATTTTTAATACGCAGAATAATACAAAATATCAGAATGAAATACAACCGAAATAATGCACAAAATTAAAAATTATACATCCAAAGAATTATGACTCTATGCTACGAAAACACACCTATCATTCATATTATACCAAAAGAAACACTTTCATACAAATAAGGATTAACATTGCTTTCTATGCGTTGTCGACAAGCATTAAGGGGCTATGTGCATGCGATACCTGCAAGCATCTACTAGCCCACCCAAATCAACAAGAATATTTAAAAATGAAAGAAATTGGATATACACCCGAATATCATACCAAAACCACATGTCCCACAAGCGGAGGAAATATATACCTAGACTGAGAGTCAACTAATAATTAATAACACCCCCCGATCTACAATTCATAGATGTCCTAAGATAACGCAGGCCTCACAACTGCGATAGAATATATATAAGCACTGCTACGTTAGTATCTTATTTTAATCCACTCATATTTTCACCTCTTACGGCTGCCATGATATACAAACTAACATCTCGCCTAAGCTCTGCTACGAAGTACAACCACGAGCCACAACACATTCTCTATTCAATTTCCTATACAATTCATCAACTATAACAAAAAATCACACATACTACCCTATATCGTTAAACACAATTCTAACAGATACTCACACAACAACATTCTCGTACACATCAACAACTAAATCACACATCTCCGAATCATGTACGTTACTCACTCCATTCGAGCAATATCGTATTCTGATATTGATCGATGTTATCAACACCAAGCTGTATAACCATAAAGACAGACGAGATATTTATCTCTAACTAGGAGATCTAGAACATTCCAGCGCACAATAAAGAACAGCCACTCTATACTCTAAACAACCTCATAATATTAAAACTCAAACATATCACATAAAACAGTTATCAATCCTAACACTTAAGCTATACAAAAACATGATAAGAAAAATCCATCAATATCAAAAAACAACTTCCATGGTACTTAACATAAGTCTAGAATATAAGAAACCCTAAAATTTCGAGTTAACGTTTTTTACTCGCGATATTTCGCATTCACATATATACTCCATTTTCAATCATTCATCATGATTATAAACTAATCAACATATAGCACACAAATAATAACTGATACTCAAAAAAGATGATTTCGAAATAAAGTCCTTACCTCTAGATAAAAATTAAATGAGTCGCGAAATCCAAAAGGCGGAACGATTTACATTGTTACACGCACGGTTCTATAAGTATATGAAAAACTATAAAATAGTGGTTTGTTTGCAAATTCAGGCGAAGTTATGCGACAGAAGAGCGGAACGCATTAACCAAACTCCTACGGCATACGGTTTTATATATAAGATACCCGATAACATAGAAACATCTCAAACTATATCGCGTTCCGTATTAATTGCCGATATATCTGCAAATATGAGAGGGTTTTTTGAACAAAAGTTATTTGTTTGTTTTGATGTCTCTATTTGTCTGAGTAGAATTTTGGTAGATAAATATAAAAGATAAGTTCGCGATAACTTGAGTGTTTGTGTCTAGTCACGAGAGAAGCCTGCACACATATAACCCACACCCCAAACAAATAATGATATTTGATATAAGATCCCTATTGTCATACTTGTCAACGATTTTTTTGCACCAATACTAAGACCGGAAAATAATCAATCATACGTGTGGATATCACTCTAAATCAATTGCTACTAATCAACTATTTATGTTACAGACCGGTTTTATGGCATCCAGTATCTATTATTTCGACTGTTAAGTTTTAGCTTTATACGCTTACAATTGTCTTAGAATCATACATAGTTTCCTAGTGAGTAGGGATAGCTTCATTATTATAATCCTAATAAATCAGAAGCACATCAGCTTATACGGTTGAATGCGCATTAATAGGTTAAGGTAACGACATATCATCAACTCCATTTGTGCCGTAGTAAAAGAGATATCGATTAGAGTGGAACTGGCTATTCAATAACCGTGACGATCCGATCATCAGGAGAAATACTGCATGGAGTCTGACTAATGAGCCCGACGATAAAGGCCCAAGAGGAGAGCACGTGCCCTCAACAACGTCCAATAGCAGTGCACACTCGGGCGCGGTTCTATATTAGTCCCACGAAGGTCATACAGATATTCTATAATGTCCAACGTACCTGTCCATGACACCACCACCACACACACCTGTCGTCTATTGGATTGGACGTTCAGCCAGGCCATTCGAAGATTTTCCACCTATAGTCCAAGAGGGCACACCGATCTGAACATCTCTCTATTAGAATTGGAAATTGCACTTGCGCTCGAATATACAATACCTACCTTTCTTCCTTTACAGGCACAGCAAAAAACTCACATAGAGCGCTCAACTCCACCAACCCACAGAGAAGGGAGCAAGATAGAATATTTCGTCGAGTTGTCTAACATCATCCAAACATTGTTATACCTCTTGGTTACACTAACAAGAGCATCGTCAATTGGGCTACTGCTCGTACTACCGATCCTATACCACAAGACGCCTATCACCAAGTTAGTTGCTCTATGAGTACCACCTAGAACCAACTGACCAGAAGGAGTTAAAATATTCACCTTCCCATCACACATCTCCCTCCATATGACTAACTCCAGTCCTAGAAGAATCCCTAAGGATGATGAGGAAAAAGTCTGCTCCTAGGAAGATACTTGAAAACGTGCACCAAAGCTATCTACTCTCAACGCCCCTCACGTTGCAGTGACTTCCAGCGCCAGGGCTTCTCAAGCCCAGCGTACACCACACAGACCACTCCTCAAGCGTTAGAGGCCCAAGATACTCCTACAGTGCGCGCTGACACGTCTAAGGACCCGCTATACGACCATGGCAAGTGGACACCAAGCCAATCACCGAGGGCCCCTACGTATTGTTCCCTACATGACGCTGGAAAAGAGAGAATCGGCCCTTACTTCAGCGTCTTCTCTGTCGACATTAGTGTAGTATCAAGAGGCATAGAATAGTACCTATGCCATACTAGAGTCAGAGCTCTGCTAAGCTAGTCAATCATGATCTGCAAAAATCCAAATCATACCGGCTAAATGGCTACTAAGTGGAACATCAAATAGAATTACGTCTGATCCATCAACTGAGCTATTGATTAAGAGGATGGATGACGGAGTAAACATCAATGAGCACGAATTCTCTCTAAATATAAGTTGATGACTACCTATGTGGTTTCTATAGCAAATATTTTATGTTAGTAATTGGAATAAGACCTCAGTATTAATGACCTTATGTTGATAGCATCACATTCACATCAGACATGTATCTGATGGTACAATCCGATTTTTGTTCACATGACAGTGTAACTACCTTGAGCAGCTACAAACCGCTGAGTATTTTTTAGACATTAATTTATATCTCGCCCTCGCTTATTCTTATTATTTAACTTCCATTCTTATAGCTGATTGTCTCTATAAGTTTTAACGCAGATATAACAATCAATCAGGAAAAAAAAATCCACAAAAAGTCATCCGAGGGAATTTTACAAAAATAACAACACAACACAGATCACTTCCTTGAGCAATATAATACAGTAGAGAACACTATCAAATTTCATAAAAGAACAAACAACCCATTCGGAAACTCCTGTTCACATATGGAAAGAGCCACAAAATAGAAGAGTATCCTAGCCAAATCTTGCACTCACGACTAATTGCGATCATAAAATTCAAATTCCGCCTAACCGTAATCCCTGCTCACTCTATACAACACGGTTACACACACAATCACAAGCTTTATGGAGATATCTAGGCTCTCCACCTCTCGGACTCTCTAGGCTCTATACCTGAGAGAAATGAGAGTATCTGCACGCGTGGTATGCAAGTATTACACAGTGACGTCATCGTCTTCATACGCAGGCTCCTGCGTACCTAAATCCCGGACACCACGGGTGTTTCTTTTTTTCCTTCCTTCGGTCCGCCGACTGGTTATCGCTCGTGTACCATTCCGTTGTTCTTAATCCCATTAGGGTGATTATTACTAATTACTTGCCTTGCTTCATTTAATTGAGAAATATAACATCCTATCCTGGCTCCTTCTCCTTCCTTTTTATGCTTCCATTTCTTGCTCGCACGTACTAATTGCAATATTACGATTTGTCGTTTTGTCATTCTCTCTTTAAGTTTGAGACTCTTCTTGCAATTTCACTCTCGTCTCGATATTGAAATGAGCGACTTCTATATCTGCAATACATTCGCTCTGCGATGATTTTTGCCAATTCATGATTTAGCGAAAGTTTCAATTAGTGCTGTTATCTGAATAGTGGCAAAATTAGATATACAAACATCGAAATTTGTGATACATAATGTAATTATCTTGTAGATACGTGTCGAATTGCCACTATGCAGAGCAAAACATCTCTTCTTTCAGACTTGAAATTTATATGTCTGAACATCCATTATCACACTTAGTTCACAATGTTCACAGACGATTTATAACAGAGTGATTAAAACTGTGGGTAGAAACTCACATTTAATTGTTCCATGGATAATCTTATTTAGGATTGATGATCTGTGTTTAGTCATCGATTTTTTCCCCTAATTGTTTTTCTCTAACTGTTTTCTATCTTTCCAATTCCCCGATTATTTTACACTTTTCCCGCTATGCATCTATTGTGACTAACGTTACAGATTAGTTCTTATGTCACAATCTTGTATAAAGAACCTCTGAATTAAATATTTGTTTAATGTAGACATTTTTCCTACACAAAAGGACGGAGAAAATTTTGTCAGTTATCACACACGTTTTTCTTAAATAAGTAATAGATTACTATATGTTATTTTGAGATTTGTTGTTTGTGTCCAATGATTGTTCATTGAAGGCTTTCCAACTCACTAATCCAACTGATTTATAAGATCATCCGACTATGATTTGTGTTTCCAGTCGTCTTAATGGTATTTTTGTTGGTTATTCCTGTATGTGAGCTTAATCTTTTTTTGGATGTAAATTTATTTGCAAGGTATATCAGAGAGTTAAAGATTGCGTGTCTTTCTTATCTAATATTACTAAAAGGATTTTGTTGACAAGTCTGGTTTGAGCTCTTCATCTTTTGGTTTAACTTACGACAAATCTGTGAGTCACATTGTGAGTATGTAATGCTGGTGTGCTTTGCGATGTAAGCTATCATTTATGTAATTAATATCTATGGCGTGAAATATTTAAGCCCTGGGGAATCATGCTAGTGACACGATCATCTTATTTTGACATAATACAGTGCATTGAATTATTGATAAGCTACATCAAAAATCCTGGTTTTTCAGGCACTCGTTTTATAGTGCTTGATGAATTAACGCAAGAAGTAGTCCCTAATCTGTATAGGCTTTTGTATGGTGTGACATGTCTTCTCTTTCTGCATAAAGAAAACACTATTTCTTATCAGTAAAATCGTTTGATTACAGTTTAATGTTCACTGACCCTTCACGATAAATAAGAGGTGCCTTAAATAATGTATAACCAACTATGGTTCCAACTGTTTCGCAGTCATTTCATATTCTCATCTCTCATGTGTCCGTATTGCACAACATGACGCATCTTCCGGGATAAGGTCAAACCAGAGTTTGGTGCACTCGACATACTAATGCGGGTTCTTCTGCGTAAGATTGTAAACTATGTATTCGTGAGTTGATGACTGACACCACGTGTGTCACTCACTCTGAAGAACTTCCAGAACTTAAATATCTCGTGTTCATATTTTCTGACTGAAAAATTAGACGTAGAGGGAAATGCCAACATTAATCATTTAACAACCAATGCAATTTCTATGTTACTTGCGTGACTAGATAGCTATCTGTTTTGATTAGAATTAGGCACCTTTTTGATAGCACCGAATTGTTTGCAGGTTAATGATTTTTTCAATATCAGACAAAACTATGTGAAGAGCAAGTTGGCCAATGGAGGAAGACCAATACTAGGGACTTGTGTGGTAATTTACATATCCTACCCCCCATACTTTCCTGCCTAGATATATCAAGGCCTTGTTTTGTCTTTGGAGGGCTACCTGCTCCCCTTAGCGTCTGTAGCACACACTGTATACACCACACAACAGCACTTCGCTATTAACTTGCGTGGATGTTTCGGATGTCCCCTCGAAGGCCTCACTTGTCTAAAGCACCTGGCTTGTCGTTATATTCCCTGTGGATTATCTAAGATGAAACAATGTACCAGCTGCTGCCTGACCCTGCGATACATCATTACTAGAGCGTTTGGCCCATGATGAAATGTATCTGAACTACGCGTGATCTACTCATCTAATTTCCAGTACCCTCCCTCGCTTAGCAGCCTTCTAGCGTTGTACACGGCCCGTTACCTGTCTCGCAGTACGCACAAATCTACCAACCCTCCGCTCGAACCAAGACGATTCCTTTTAGTTTTACTAGAAACCACTAAGCGACCACTGCTAACAATTTGATATTCGCGTACTCTGAATAAACACTAAGTAAGAATCTAGCGAATCATATTCTAACGATTACAAGGACACATACACGTACAAATTTATATATATCGGTTTATTGTATGATTGCATTTAACAACGGTAACCACTATATTGGTTTCAATTTTTCATATGTGAGTATCTTAGACTCTATACTATCACTATCTCTCATTATATCTTAATTCTATTGCTAAACCAAGACCGAAGAGTTCAAAAATTCTGTCACATTAAAGGTCAGATAAGTACACCTTAAGTAATGGGCATAAACGCAATTGCAAAATAGTTTGCGTTTTTTCCGCCCACTTGAACTATTTATATATTGTTCTAAAACTGACATTTCTATACTCTGATATTCCAATCTTTTACGAAATAAGAAGACTGTACTGCTTTAAGTCTTATTGTCCCCTTTGGATAACAGACGATCTCTTTAAATTGATTTTTCTTGCGTAATATCGCACAGATGAATAGCTCTCCGTCACCTACCACCTAGATATTGTTATCTCCTCAGACAAACAAATTAGGTATTAGTCGCGCTTCATCAATACGAACATACCGAATTCAATAGTGCTCAATTGTTCAGCATTTTAATTTTCAATTTTTAATTACCTATTATTTTGTATACTCTCCTTTTATTCTACTGTTTATTTGATCGCACTTAATTAATGTATGTTTTCTTGCTTAATCCGCCCAATGATGAGTGGAATGGTTATATGCTGTTATATGGCTCGATTTCTGTATCTAATAATAACACCGTTTGTTGTAATTTGCACACATGGACGGGGGGTGTCCGCTTGATTAAAGATTGAAGATCCTATGTTTCTCCATGGAATTATGTCTGCGAAGTCGACTTAATTATTATAGCGAGAGTGTGGATTCGGTATATGGTTATACTGATATATTCATTAACCCACTAACATTCACGCGCTACACCTAGGTGTCTCCTACCGATATATACAACGCTCTACTACTTATATGAAGGTTACTATCTGTACCTATTTGTTGGTGCCAACTCCTACATTTTTATTGTAGTCTACTCAATTGTTTTTTCCATTGAGCTGTTCCAGTAGAAGAATTGAATTAATAACCTTATAAAGCATACTGTATATGTGAAAATTAAAAGAGATAAAGGAAATCACCCAGTGTCTAACTCAGTCAGAGTTTCCATTCATCTCCTCTAATCCGCTATTCACATGCGGATATTTCCATGGATCGCAGTCAAACATCACACATATACACGAGAGCCTAATTGTTTGTTCTACGCCTCCTTCCATTGAAGCGGTGGCGAAGCCCTATAGCAGTCAAGCTGGTTGAGTTTAGTTTGGTTGCTTTATCTTCTAAGACTACCGGGGATAAATTCCACACCATTTCTCGCAGTTTGTATACTTCATAAAAGTAGGTTTTTAGCTAAAACCCCAGCTTTGTATCAAAATGCTGGGTTATTTTAACCCCCAGCTTTCAAAACTGCAAGTTCAAAAGCTGGTTGCTTTTGAACCACTAAATAACCCCAGCTTTTGGATGATTTTTCACTATGTGGATTACTTTGAACTTGTGACTTTACCGCACATGCAAACAGAAACTTGCATATACCATATATTCAGTTCAAATGTTGTTCATCATCAAAACTGAAGGATACTCAAACTTGTCATTTTACCCTTTTACCAGATTTAAGGAAACGACAAACCCAAAAAAAACGAAATTAACAAAAACCAGACAAACAAAACAAAAAACAACCAAATTCAAAACAAAAATAGTCACCAAACAAAATGGAAAAAAAAAAGAAAAATCTAAACACAATCAACACGGAATATTTTTGAAATCGAATCAGAGAGCATTCTAATTTATAAACCACAAATTCGAACCCAAATTATATGATAAACACCTTAAAATCAAAGTACTATGCCGAATTCCTAAAATTATTGTCCCAAAATTCTAAACAATTGAAGGGAAAATAAGTACAAATACAAACATAAACAATCTCACCAATCAGAATTTTTTTTTCAAAAAAAATTACCTTTTTCATTGGAGACCCGCCGAGTATCTGGAAACACCCAGTATGAAAAGGTTGCCCGAATTGACGTAATGCTCACTCGATCGGGTATTTGGAAACATCCGTGCTCCTGTAAACTTTTCCGAAAATAAACACCTCCAAAATGTTTCTAAGTATCAAGCACTAACCGTCGGATATATGGAAACCCACCTTGGTTATGAGATCCGATCAGCACAATAATTGACCTTTACGTTGACAACTGAACCAAAATTCTATCAAGAAGTTGCGCGCAAAATGTATCACTAACTAACATTGAACATATTTTCCTCAAAATGGATCACATGGCTAAGGCAAGTCCTATCCCACCCATGCCGTGTGTGCACATGTTACGGGATGCGTGCACATAAGGGGTAACTCGGCCATACATTACTTACCGTGAAAGTGGTGAAATTAGACTCAGCTCTACTCTTAGGCGTGGTACCCTCTTTGACCGACCCGACCTAGTTGACTTGACATCATGTTTTGTATATATGTGCATTGTATGGGCCCTAGCCATTGTATAGTTCTTGACCTTAACACATCACTTTCATATAGTCCATGGTCATCTTTTAGTTCACATCATGCATAGTTAACCTTAGTTAACTTTGACATTAGTTCACAAGAACTTTGTCGTCCAAACTTTCGACCTTAGTCCACATAGACTTTGTCCCTGGGTCTTGACCCTTGACCATTAGAGTAGGCATAGACTTTGACCTTAGGTCTTGATCCTTGACCACTAGGGTAGGCATAGACTTTGACCATCGGTGTTGACCTTAGACTCACATTAGGATCGACCTTACCCTCGGCCAACATAGGCTGGACCTTTAGGTTACCTAGGAACAACCTTAACCTCTTAGGACACATGCATATCGTGCATTCCCATGTCAATAGGTGCACTTTCCAAAAAAAAGGCCAAAAAAGAAAAAAAAGAAAAAAAGCAAAAAATATTTTCAAAAAAACAAAAGGGCACCTTGCATTCATGCATTCATTCTAGGAAAGATGACCATGGAATTAGGACATGCATTTGCACTTGCATCCATATGTTCAATAATGACCAAGGGAGTTCACTAAGAGTTTATTTCTTTTTTAAATAGGGTGAGGCCGTCTCCATAGCCCTTGCTCGACCCGAAAAGTTGGAGCCCTAAGCCTAATCCAAACCTAACCTTCCTCCAACCTTCACTACCCATTAGCCTTCACACCACAAAATGGCCTCCGAACAAGAAATGATCCACAAGCTTGCCGAGCAAGTTTTAGAACTTGAAGCTAAGATCAAGGAGTTGACCTCGAGCTCTTCCTTGGACAAGCTGGTTGAAAAGGCGATCCAAAAAGCCATCAACCCCACCTATTACCAAGACCAACCTCCTCTTGATCCCAACCTTTCAACCAAATTACGAAAGGATTTCTCAGCCGAAGACATACCCAAGTTCAAGACAACTTATGATCCTCGATTCCATATCAAGGGATTCAAGACTACCATGGTGCTTAAAGGGATTGACTCCGCCTTTTTTCCAATGGTCTTTCCCCTCTCTTTGGAACCAATATGTCAGAAGTGGTTCTTTTCACTTCCTGAGAAAGGAATAGCAACTTGGGAAGATATCATCCACGCATTCATAGCAAGATACAAGGGTAACATTCAGACCCAAACATCCTTCCGAGAGATTTAAATCCTTAAGCAGGGAGAGAACGAGGGGTTCACTACCTATCTGACTAATGGAGAGAAGTTGCTGCCACCCTAGTCTCCGCTCCTACTGAAGAAGAGATGGTCAAGACCTTCATTTCTGGCCTCCAGCCAAAATACAAATATCATCTTAAGTATCGAGGCCTTACCACATTCGCAAAGGTCTACGACATTGGAGTGGACATAGAGGATGATCTTCTTCGATTTGCATGAGACAGTTAGGGTCTTAGCTTTAGGGCCGAGTCGGAGAGTCCCTTTCCCTAGACTGTGTATCACTTCTTTTTCTCCATTTCGGGTCTATATCATTAGGTTTAGGATTAAATTCTACAATTAGCCTCTATGTAAAAAATTCTTTTGGTATTAATAAAAATTTACTTTATCATTATCTCTCTAGCCTCCATATAATTTGTGCTTCTAATTTTAATGGAATCATATTAACTGCTGACACTTAACTGGACATTGCCAAGAGAGGCCTTCTTTCATAGCTCCACAAAATAACCTCTTCCCTTCATTCCCTTCATCAAATCAAATAAAAATCCCTTGCAACCCTTTGAGCCATAAACACAATCATTCAACCTATCTTTCTTTCATCACCCACGTCTACCTAACCCTTTGGACCAAACGATGCGTAGGAAAAGACATGTGCAAAAGAAAGAAAAAAAAGTAAAAAAAAAAATCAAAAGTTTAATGCCAGTTCTGCAAATGCAAATCAATCAAAATCAAAGTTCAAAGCCCAATTCAAATATAAAAAAAGTCAAAAGTCTAAAAAGCACACTACGCACCGTGGGTCACTTTGTGATCATCGAGCCGTTTTCGACCTCGAACCATAGCCTCAAATTGCAACCGCAAAGCCCTCTCACACGAGGCATTGTCTAAATCATCATCAAGAACTACGACGGTCTGATTCCAAAAGGATACGTAGGAAGCCTCTTCTTGAGGTCCGACCCAATAACCCAATAACGTTCAGAGGTCCACTCTCCCTAATGGTTTGATTCTTTTAAGGCTAAAAACGCAAATTCCTAGTGTAGCACCCGACATAGACTCAAGCTTGAACCTACATCATCTAAGCCAACCACATCAATTCCCCATTTACTTGCCCTTAGTCACAAATTTTAGCCTTGCATTTTCTTGAACCTTTAGTGAAGGTTTCCCGAAGGTACTCAAGAAGGGGGGGTGAATTGAGTGCCTATTAAAAATTTTGATTGTGTACTGTTTTAGTATAGTAGATCAGTTGGATTGGTCTCGCAGCGGAATATGTGTTAAACAGTACGTAGAACAATATCGAGCAATAATAATAAAGACACACAAATTTAACGAGGTTAACCAAACTCTGGGCTACGTCCTCCTATCCTAGTTACTTTCGTTAAATCTACTCCAAAATAACAAAGCAACTCTCACTCACAATGTAAGTGAACTCACACATACAATTGTCACCCCACACTCAACCTAAGTGTGCTAGATCGSACTTGAACTCACAAGCACTCGCAACTGAACTCACAATTGCTACCCAATCACCAACCCCTTCGTTGGTAATTCAACACAACTCACTTTTCTCTCAATTACTCACTTTATGAGTTTACAAGAGTATTTGATCGCTCAATATGTGT
>SNQN01007528.1:4710-15133 GCA_008642245.1 Bassia scoparia | reverse complement strand
AATCAGTGTGAGGATAATATTTTGCCCTAGCAAAGAGTAAGCTATCGTCTGCAAAAAGGAGATGAGACACAAGAGGCCCATGTCTACTTGCCTTTGCCCCATGTAAGAGACCTTGTTCCACCWTTTTATTCAACATCCTAGAAAAAGCGTCCGCCACCATAATAAAAAGATACGGGGATAGTGGGTCCCCCTGACGTAATCCTCGTGATGGCAACACCGAACCACGAACCTCACCATTAATAATGAAAGAGAATTTCACCGTAGATACACAATTCATGTCCAAATTCACCCATCTACCATCAAAACCCATAGTCAGTAAAAGTTTTCTCAGAAAATCCCATTCGACCCTATCATAGGCCTTGCTCATATCGAGTTTCATGGCCAAAAACCCCTTCTTCCCTTTACTTCTGTTCTTCATGGAATGAAAAAGTTCCATCGCAACAAGAGCATTGTCTGTAATTAGGCGCCTGGGAACAAAAGCACTTTGGTTCTCCGTAATTAGCTCCCACAAATWATTTTTTAAACGCATAACAATACACTTAGAAACCAATTTATACAAGACATTGCATAAGCTTATTGGACGAAACTCTAGAGCAGTAGTTGGATGTTTTACCTTAGGAATTAAAGCAATATTGGTATGATTAAGTCCTTCCACAGAGGCATGGCCATGGAGAATAGAAAGCACATAATCAGAAACTTGATCTCCRACCACATTCCAAAAGCGTTGATAAAATAATGCATGCATGCCGTCGGGGCCSGGGGCTTTGCTAGGGTGCATACTCTTCAAAGCAGCATAAACATCAGCCTTTGAGAAAGGCTTTAGGAGTGAGGCATTTAAATCTRCATTTACCACTGTATCCACACCCTCAAGCACTCCCAACATGTRAGGATCTGTAGGATGACTCGTAGCAAACAGTGAGGTGTAATACTCACAAAWGATTCATTCAAAATCCTCCTCRTCAGTAGTCCAATCCCCAACCGAATCATACAATCCCACMATTTCATTTCTTTTCTTGCGTTGGGAAGCCTTATGATGGAAATACGCAGTGTTCTTATCCCCATCCTTCACTTCCGCTACTCTCGACCTCAAGTGCCAATAAGCCTRCTGTTTATCATAAAGATCAGCCAAGCTCGTTTCAAGTCGGGAACACTCCGTGCACGATTCCTCAGAGATGGGAACCGATTGAGCCTCCTTCAGAGTACGTTCCATAGTTGCAATCTGCCTTTCAAGGTCCCTAAACTTAGTACCACTCCAGCACTGCAAGGTCCTTGCAACCTTCCCCAACCTCCCCTCCACCGAAACTTCAGACCCCTCCTCCCAAGCTTTTCTCACCACCTCTTCACATTGATCATCCAGTAGCCAACACGACTCGAARCGAAACCTTTTGCGCCTTCTTTTATGCCTTCGAGGTGAGTGACGCCTCACCTCTAATAGAATAGGAGCATGGTCCGAATTGAAACGCATGAGGTGCTTGACAGAGTAAGTGGTAAAACTTGAGCACCATAACATCGACCCCAAAAATCTATCGAGACATTCCCGCACTTTCATTTGAACTGTGCGTCCACGCTCCCAAGTATACCAAACCCAAATCCCGCAAACCATAGTCGTCCAGTGTCTCCCTAAAATAAGCTATATCACGTCTCGAGCAATCAGATCCTCCCTCCTTCTCATGCCAGCCTAAAATTTCGTTAAAGTCACCTCCAAAAAGGATTGGTTTGTCAGCTTCCGCATACAGAGTTCTCATGAGCTCCCAAGTTTTGTATTTTTCCTCAGTTTGCGCCCACCCATAAATGCCCACAAACCTCCATGTATCCCCCTCCATGCTAACATCTCCACAAATGTGGTGCTTCGAGAAAGACACAAGTGTAAACCCAACCTCTTCCTTCCAGTAGACACACAAGCCACCCGATTTCCCTTCACTGGACACTGCAAAAACACCCTCAAAACCCAACCTACCTCTCCATCGTTCCACCCTTTCACGAGCCACCATCGTTTCCGCCACGAAAACCAATTTTGGGCAATGTTTAACACTCCATTTACGGAGTTGACGAACCGTAAAGGGATTGCCCAACCCCCTACAGTTCCAACATAGGATACTCATTGGAGATGGCGGGGTTGGGCATCCCCAACCTCCGCCAAAGGCTCCATACCTATCTCCGTCAAAAACGCTATCCTCTTCGAACTGAGCTCCCCCTCATCGAGTTCCATAGCCTCGCCCCTATCTCGTTTACCCACCGCCATKCCAYTGGTCAAAGAGACCCTCTTCACTTTGTCCCTAGCCAACTTCTTCCATCCCCTAGCCTTCTTTTTAGGGGAACCACCCCCAACACAAATACCCCCCTCGAACTCCCAACAACCAAGTCCCCAGCCACTTGTGCTCCTTGATCAGACGTGACAATTCCTTCCCCATCCCCCTCCCTTATTGAATCAGTTGCCATAGAAGCCCCTACAGCTATCACACTTTCTCCGACCTCCTCTAGCACCTCTTTACCCTCAACCCCATCTTGCTGCTGCCCCCCTCCTTGCACCTCGTCAAGAGTCACACTTTGCAATTTATTTAAAATCCTGTGCAGACCCTTCCCTTGTACCTCCTGGTCAACTCCAGTGGGTTTAGTGACAAAAAGTTGCTTAGCAACCCCTTTTGAAGAAGGCTCGGGGTCAACCTTTTGAGCACGACATGGCGTACGAACTCTCAGGGTTTCATTATACATACGTTCCATACTATACAGTCCCCATCAAGGTGGTCACAATCTTTATCTCCATGCCCTAATCTACCACAAAGARCGGCAACTTTTCATATTTAATTGGCATAAGCTTGACTCCCCCACCTTTTACCCGGATCTCAACACCCTTCTTCAAAGGCTCCCGCACATCCACCCGGACACGAATCCTCATGGACTTATTGATACCTATTGTATCTGATGTATCCAAACTAACAAAGCATCCCAATTTATTGCCAATACTCCTCGCATTCGCTTCATTAGTTCTCCCCACAATCGGGAGATCATAAACCCTAATCCACATTGGAACATGAAATAAAGGAATTTCAGAAACCTGTTGCGCTCCTTTAACGTCATCCATCACAAGGAGGTGATGATCGAAATGCCATGGTTGATGCTCCACCACAAACTCCTTATCACGCCTGTGACGAAATTGGAAAAAGAACAATTTCTCCCCAATACAATTCGCGTCGACTCCATGTTTAGGGTTCCAAACTTTTTGCATGGTAGTCATTAAGGCATTTGAATTAATGTTCCTTTTAGTCCACACCCTACAGACCAGCCCTAAGTCAAGTTTGACTTTTTCATCCTCATCCCCATCTTCCACCTACTCCACCTCTCCAGCAACCTCTTCATTCAATCGAGAGCCTTCCCTTTTCTCCTTTGATTGATCATCCTGCGACGCCATAATCCAGTGAATCGAATAATTCGGATCAAAATCTTCAAAATGAAGGCAGCCCTAGCAAAAAGCCAGCAAAACCTCCCAAGGAAACCCTAGAGGAAAACTGAGTAATCCGTAATTAGGTGGTGTTAATTAGATAATTATTAATTAATTAGCAAGAGAAAGGACAGTGAAATATACGTAGTAGTCAAGGAAAGAAACTCAAGTGAAAATATAAAAATTGGGGAAATTGATATGATGTTTGATTATGAAATCTTACTTTCTCTTCGTCATCAACCAAGCGATATATTAACATGCATGCTAAGAGTAGAGTGTATATATATATATATATATATATATGTATGTATGTATATATTTGTACGTATCTCCACCCGGTTCACCTTTTAAGCTAATTCGTACTCGGGATTCAATTTTAGGTGGTTACTGGTTAGGTTCTAGTCCCCTTCCAATTGTTGTTTGTCCTTGTTACAGTGGATTATTGAATATGAGTTCTTCCTATCAAGCGCAATCTCAATCACTACCTACTACACCAACAATCAATTGGTATATATAGACAGTATATTATATATACGGAGTACAATACTAGCTAATGAACTACATACAATACTTGTTAATTTCTGGGAAATTTAATGAACTCCTAATTAAGTATGTTGTTAATAACTGCGTTAACCATGACAAGGACGAAAGATATAGCTCTGTCTCTTATACACATCTAGATGTGTATAAGAGACAGCTAATATGTCGACATGAAAATTGAAACGTGTTAAGGATATAATTATTAATTAGATAGTATATTATTAATATAGGAAAATATATGCGTATACTATCTAATTATATCCCTAACAAAACGAGATATAGATTTGATAGACATTCCTGAATCTAGCATATAGTTAGTGGACTTTCATCGAAGTTGCTCGGATTAATATACCTATATTTATAATTTTTATTGATATGTGGAATGCAGTAGGTTGGATGTCTAAATCATAGAAGGAATGTAAATTTAATGTTTTGTTGAATGACTAATACATTTTGTTAGTCATTTTACCTAAAACTACGTCATTATCTTACATATCCATCAATTTATCAATCATAACCTTAATTTCATAAGTGAAGTCGGTATTATTTCACATACAACTTCCAACTAGTTGGTAACATCGTTTCTAATGTAATGTCATATTTTAATTTAAAGAATGATACAATCATTTTAAATTTTAATCACTTACCGGTTGACGTATGACTTTGATCGAGCTTGTTAAATTTTATATTGATTAATTTCTGTTTATTATTAGTCACAATCTAAWTAAAGTTGGATAAAATTAAAGCAAGTTAAACTAATCCCTGGCCTCTTGTTAAATAGTTATCCACATTTATGCAATTCAATGATGTACAAATATTAAAATTTACTTTTTATGTTTTGCAAACTTGATGATGAGTAAAGTACGTAAACAGATTTAAGAAATAAAATTGTGTATGATAGTAGAATTTCTATATAATAATGAAACTAGCTACGGAGTAGAATAATGGACAATGAAACAAAATGAAATCTCACTAGCTAAAAGCCACAATACAACTGAAGTACTAAACCCAAATATCGTTGGGCTTAATTAATTAATTAAAGTAAATGAAACAAATTAAAATTAGTAAGAAAAAAAATATGAACAAAAAAGATCGACTATTTCACATTTTTAGAAGCAAGGAAGCAAACAATGGCGGAAGAAATTATTAAAAAAACGACTATTTCAATATATATAGCAAAAGAAATATGAACACGAGGATGACAATATCAACTGAAATGCTAATTGAAGTCGCAAACGACTTAAAATAAAGTCGTAATTTCGTGTGAACGGACTCATTTGCCCTTACATTAAAAAACACACACTTTCTCTCACTAGAATTATATATTTTGTCTAACTTGACTTTGTCGACCACCACAGACAACCGCGTATGACACATTTCAATCTATCGTTAGTCGTCAAAAATTTAGCCGAAGCACATTAGGTTAGTCTTTGTTGGAAAAATGATAGATGAACACGAGGTAAACTTGTCGAAATGCCCCAAAATTTCGTGCATGACCATGATCATCTCGCCTGGAACAGGTGGCCAATCTGGCCATACCATGGTCGTCTCACCTAAAATAGGAGAGAACAACCATGGTATGGCCGCCTGTTCCAGGCAAGATGACCATGGTTGGTCTCGCCTATTTTGGGCGAGATGGTCATGGTCATGCACAAAATTTTGGGGCGTTTTGACAAGTTTATTTCATGTTCTTCTACCATTTTTCCAACAAAGACTAATCTCATGTGCTCCGGCCAATTTTCGACGACTAACGATTGAAATGTGTCATACGCGGTTGTCCGTGGTGGTTCGTGATGTCAAGTTAGATAAAGTATAATTCTAGTGAGAGAAAGTGTGTGTTTTTTAATTAATGTAAGGTCAAATGAGTCCGTTCACACAAAATTGAGACTTTCTTCTGAAGTCGTTTGCAAAATCGACTCTAACTAATTACTATCTTTTCCATAGTTTTTCCAAGAACATGGAAACAGGAAATCATATAAGGACGTTTGAGTTATAAGATAATAACAAGTCTTAATAGTAAAAAGTCGATTCCAATTATGCCCCCATCTGAAAGTATCATCAAGGCCGATAGTATTAGCAAGGGGAATCAAAGAAAGGGAATCAAGCAAATCTTGACTAAGWTAATTCCTAACTCTCTCTAAGTCTCAAGAACCATTGTTGATAATACGAGCTACTCTCCAATGTAAAATACTCTACTCGGGAATGTCTCTATCAACAAGCTAAGCAAAAAAAGGGGCTTATCCCCAACCCAAGTATCAAACCGTATGGAAGTGTTAACTCAATTACCAATTTGTTTAACAATCCAAGACCAACCTTAAGCAATCCTTACTTTTAATAATATCTCTTCCAATTTTCCCTCGAGTCATTCAGATCATTAATCAAAACACTAACATTATTAATAAGAAAAACAATCAGCGACGAAGCATACTAGAACTTGCATTTGATTATTGTTCTCATGTCATATAAAAAAATTAAATGACAAAACATCACTCTATTGAAAGAATCTGCCCACGCATTTGATTATTGTTCTCGTGTCATATAAGACTTTTCTTCTGCTTCAATCAGCCCTTCCAACTTTTTTATTATTCCCAAATGCGTAGTCTCCAATTCCCATCAAACCTTTTCCATTTTTTGTCAAAACCGGGTTTCGGTATCTTCCACGGCGAGGATGGTCATCCATGATTGGTTCAACTATTTACTCTCTTGAAACAGTCTTTTGAAATAGTTGAACACAAAAAAATCTAGTTGAAGATGAATTTGAGAAGTTTAATATTGCACAACTTTAAAAAAGATTTATTTCATTCCCCTTATATAGGACAATATAAATGAGAGTGTAATGTCGGTTGATAAATATGATAATGCGAATAACAACTAACGAACTCGAAACTGAAAATTACTACAAATTTTTTTACAAACAGGAAAAAAATTACTACAAATTGATGTCCTGGTTAGACAAAGTGGGCTAATAAGTGACAACTTTAGTTAAGCTAATTTAATTAAGTGGAGCTTCACAATTTATTATTATGGGATGTGGATTGTACGGGCGTGGGGCGTCACCCTTTGCCCCGCGGGTTACAGCCTCAGTTGAGATACTYTATTGCGAAYAATTAAATTCTTGCTATTTTGTATAGTGTGAGTATGCTTGACATTGAGGGTCATAGAAACTCGAAATTGAATAGAGAAAGTCGCCACCGCACTTCTTTCGAGAAGTTGCGGAATCCATTTTAAGCCTTGTCTATAATTGCATAAAGCAAGGCGAAGGACTCCATGTCAGGTCGTGCACCAGATCTGGATTAGGGGACGAGGGTAAGGGCGAAGTAGACTAGTGCACAACGCCCCCCCGCATCTAGCAGCCTCTACTAGGTCTCATTGCAAATTCACCAATTGTAATATCGAACAACATATATGTCTTTGTTGATCCTTAGTTGTTACTAGGCTAGTGGATTCACGCATGTAAGACAATTATTTATTGTTGCCGCGCGCTTTGAATAAGGTCAAGATTCAAGGATCCTAAACCGTTTTGTCCATGATTAGCTTATTAGTCGTGACAAGCATTTTTAATCTCGGTCTTTAATTAGCAAAATTAATGGTGGTTGAAGACAATATATACAAGACCATGAATAAGAATATACAAGGAGGAAGAAGGAGGAGACTTACCTCGTATCGCTATCCAAGATAAGTCAAAAGGCAAAAACAATAGTTAGATTTGAAATGGAAATCGCCTCGCAAATCGCTAGCTATTTACATAGGAAAATCAAATAAAATGTTAGTAATGACAATTATATTGAAATCAAATTGAAAATAAAGAAAATAAGAGGTTTATTTACATATTAATTGATGTCTAATAGTTTATTAGTCAATATTACATGARTGAAAGTGATAAAAACAAGKAAAATCAAAAACTAATTAAAGAGAAGAGAAGAAGGAGGGAGTTTCTATGAGTTTTGTGGCCTCATAGGTTATACCAACAATGCGCGGTCGAACAATCCTCGAACGATTGCTTTGAATGCCTTGATCTCTTGATTTGAATGTGTATTGAATGTGTTTTTAGTGTGTATTGAATTTAAAAGAGTTTCTTTGAGAGTTTTTGGAAGAAAGGGAGAGAGTATATGGACGAGAGAGAGAGAGAGAGAGAGAGAGAGAGAGAGAGAGAGAGAGAGAGAGAAGTGTATGAAGTGCGTGGATCCTGCAAATGAAGGGGGTCGGCCTATATTTATAGGCCAAAGCCAAAAAGAAGTAAGATCTGGGCACAATTACGCCCAAAACTGGGCGTAATTACGCCCAAAAAAATGGGCGCAATTGCGCCCAACACTTGCCTGATTTGGGCTGATTCGTTTTGCCTTTTTAAAAGTGCAATCATAATATATATAAAATCAAAAATAAAATATATTTGATTTTATTTGATTGCGGTATTTTAATAAAAAATTACTAATTGATTTGGGGAGATATTCGTGTGGGTCCCACGCTCGGGTGCGGTCCCGAAGCTCGTGAAACGAGCCGTTTTGCTCGGGTGCGCAGCTTTGCTTAGGAAATTCATAACTACTTTTTCACTACTCTAAAAATGATGGAAAAATATTCATAAAATGCCTTGTAAATAATAGTGCATTTTGTCAAAATTTTGTGAATTTTAGAATTCATTTCATAATTTAATTAATTATCGCAAAATTAATTAATTTGTTGAAAATTCAGGGAATTGTCAAAAATGCTTAGAAAAATTCAGAAAAATTCCAAAAAATTCTAGAAAAATGTCTAAAAATAAGTTAAAATCATTTTGAAATTAAAACTTATTTTTAAGGGTGCTTTGGGAAAGAAAAGGTGCTTTGGCTTTGCAAATCGAGATTCTAGAGCATTGTTTAAGGACGTTGTTCTTTAGAATTGGAGCAATTGCATTGTGGTATAGTTTTATCATCGACCTTTATGGAGGAACAAATGTAAGTATGTACATGGATATTTATACATATAGTTTATAAGTTGGTAAGTTACATGGTTTATTTTCATCGAGACATTCACATAAATATAAATATGAGATTATACATCTATACTTTCTTAATATCGAGTACTTGAAGACTAAAGTTGATGGAAAATACATACTTTAATGGCACATGCGWACAACATCAATCGAACCTTCAGTCTTCATATTTTTTTTCATTGAATTTTTTCACTTAAATAAGTACATCCTAGGGCWGTAGGACATCCTCGTTCCTCCCTTGACCCTACTAACCACCGATCACAGATTCACAGCCCATTATAAGATTTTATGTAGTGATCCATTACATGAAAAGAAAGAAATTATACTTTATCCGTTTATTTTTTGATGTCCCACTTTGGGTTTTGTGATTTTTGAGGCAAAATTTTGGTGTAGGTGATTAGGTGATCTGAGTAGATGGGTAATTTAATAAAGTATGTGAGACTATAGATGAGAGAGGTAGAGATAACGATGTTGTAGGCCCCAAAAAAGTAAAAAATTAGTGGGGATTATATGATATTTCGTAATTTATTGTGATCCCCATGTTACTAAAGTGGACAACTAAATCCAAACTTCCTAAAATATAAACTGCAACATCTAAAAATAAACGGAGGAAGTATGCAATTTCATGAAACATAAATGTACTGATTTTTTTAATCAATAGTTGTTTACTATGAAATTTTATGAATTAAAGCATTGAAATAATCAGTAGTATTTAACATGTGTACCTTTTCGATTAGATGTTAAATTCTGTTGTATGTTGGAATGAAGTTGAAGTGGTCGTGAAGATGCTGTTTGTTGAACCCTATGAATTTTGATGAATGGCACAACAAACAAACTAAGGCAAACTCATAAGTGTTTATCTAATATGTATGCTAAGTGTTGTGTTTTCAGATGTTTAATGATTCAAGATYTCTTAAAGGAATGATGATAATCTTAGGAGAAGAAAGAAGTTCTCGGGTCTCTTGGATGCATTAAACTGAGCTCAAGGAAGAAGCTCATCTAAAAGGAAGACTCGAGTTCCTTGGCAGAATTGCCTTAAACAGTTTTCGAGATTTTTGGTACAATAGATCTAGGGTTTAGTAATTTTAGATTTATTGTATAGCTTGGCAGTATGGTATAAATGGTAATAAAATATAAGCTCGGAAGAAAAGAAAGATATAATATAAGTTTGTTGAATTATAATTAATAGGATATAATTCAGTGGTTTGTAAAGGGAAAAATAAACCTAGGTATCTTGTAAATATTTCATAAATAAATCGTTTTACAAATTGTTAAGAATTATTTTTTGGTTTTTATTTTCTTAAAAACTATATTATTATATTATCTTTTGATTTAAATGATTTAAGAGAAAAATCCTTATTCTGTTTTAAAGGAATAATTAAATCCTAGAAATAAGGAAGTGTTGAAAACGTGTTTAAGTTGCTTGATTATCAAGCTAACATGATTGAGAGAAATCAGGGAACCTCAACGGGTAA
>SNQN01007527.1:6393-24953 GCA_008642245.1 Bassia scoparia | reverse complement strand
ATATTTTTTTTTCGTGATTGTAAATACTCTCTTAGGCCCGTTTACGTTAAACTTATTCATTTTCAGTTCTTCAGTTCAGTTCAGTTCAAAAGATTCAGTTCAGTTCAGTCAGTTTCAGTTCAGTTATATTTATTCAGTTCAGTTCAGTTTTCAGTTTTCGGAATTTAAATCCAACACTTAAATCTTCCTATTTATTCAGTAGGTTCAGTTCAGTTTCAGTTCAGTTCCAGTTTCAAATTTTCATGTTCGTCAGTTTTTAAAAAATTCAGATTTCAGTTCAGTCAGTTCATTCAGTTTTTGTTCAGTTTAAGTAAACAGGCGTCCTTAATTGTTAGATCTAAAAATTTCACCCACTACTTAGTATTAAAGTCTATACAAAAAAATTTTAAAAAAATTGGACGGAGAAGAAAAGTAATAAATGTCTGTAATAATAAGTGGTAGACCGGTGGTATACCTGAGGTGATGTATGTAAGGTAACGGTTACATTGGCATACTCCCTCCGTTACGCTACTTGAAACAATTGAATATTTTAACTTGCTAATAAATAATATCGAATTGTTGGTCAATAAATACGTAACAAAGGTAGTAAATAATTTTTTCTACATTTACTGTTCTTATCATACCTTATTTCTCATATAAAAAAAAAATAGGCATTAATCTTATTAAAAAACTAATTAAACAAAACCGCCATGGAATTGGAGGATGGCTATCTATAGTAGGTAGAAAATAATTCATTCATCACACTCTCTTTACTTCTAAGCAAACTTTCAATACAATTCGTAGAAATCAAAGTGATTAAGTGCATGTGCCTGTGAATTTGGGCCGCATGAAGTTTTCTTTTCTATTTATGAGTAGCCATTTGACCTGAATCACCCAAAATACTTTTATTTCGGCGAATGTTTTCAATTATATTTTAAATCAATCTAAAATAATATTTATTTTTATTTTAATTTACATTATTATTATTTAACTAACGAATTGTGTCATTTTTAAAATCATTTTTTTTTATTATTTACCCTAATATGATATTATTTAAAATTATTTTTCCCGAAAATTTCATTTATAAAATTATTCTTTACCTAACTTTCAATTTTTTCTATCTAACTACTCATACTATTTTAACGAACTCAACACTTTTAAATATCATACTCAACTCGAAACGCATAATTAGCCAAAATTGAATTTTCATGCCTTTTTAAGGATGAAATTTAACAATGTTAAGCGACAAATTAATCTAAATATTTTAACACAATGAAGAAATAGGTGATAAGTTTATTGTGATTAAAATATGTCTTGATTAATTTAATTCGTTACTGATCTGTTAAATCTTTTACTCAAAATGCGTAAAATTCAATTGTATCTTTATTGCCATGATATGAAATATTTAACAAAAAAGGGACGAGAATATTAAGGATGAATAGTCAACAGATTTACGATTGTTTTTCTCGCAAATCTAGGGGTCATGAAGACCCTTGTGCTACTCCTCCATTTCTTTTACTTGACCCATTTCTTTTTTGGGAGTCAAGTTAATAAACTTTGACCAATTTTTTTTGGCAAATTTTAATGCTAATATATATCAGTGAGATGTTGTTAGATTCTCTAATGTATTTATATATATATAAATTTTTTATATTTGCTAAACAATACAGAAGTTTATAGTTATTAGTGAGCAAGTTGTGTCTTGAAGACTGTTGCAAAACTGGAATGTGCAGTAAATAAGAAATGGAGGGGAGTATTAGCAGGAACGAGTACAAGGCACCTATAGTAGTCAGAATTTCTACTTATGGCACTGTAGCTTACATACGTTTAACTTGGATAAATTGTATTATTTGTAATAGTGTAAATTACAATACTCGATGTCAAAAACTCAGGAAGTAGAATTTGTGAGTTGCCTAGTTATGGTTTGTAGCAGAGGTAGTGATAAATCAATCAAATATGGTCTGGGATATAACAGGCCCGATTAGGGGTATTTTTGTTCTTCTACTACTCCTCCGTTTTTTAAAAAACGGCTTTCAGTTTATATTTATACGGAAATTTCATAATAAAACTTATATAACACATCACATTACTTTTTTGTCCTTTTGGATAGTGAACTACAATAAAAAAACTGATGTTCTCTCTTTTAGTTGAGGATCACAATTAAAATACTCATTTTTTTAACACATATTTTAAAGAAATATTCATTCATATTTACATACTTTAGTCCTTTTTTCTCTCTTTTTTGGTCTCCTTCGACTACACACCACATTACCTCTCAAATTTCTCTCAAGAACGGTGAAATGAAGATGTGTGCGTTTTTTTACGAAACGGAGGAGTAGTTTCTTTAAAGATGAGATTACAGTTACATAGCGTCTCTATATTAACTTAGCGTATTTTGATATTTTTATAGACGTGGTTTATTTTAACTATAGACGTCGTTTTTCCTCTTAAATCTATTTTTTTGTTACAAGGGGCTCAGTTTTCTTTTAAGGTTTAAATATTCTTTTATATTTAGGCTGCATATTATTTAATTATTTGATTGAGATGATTTCAATCATCTGTGTATTAATAATTCTCCGATGTAGCTAGTTTGAAAAATAAATTTGTCACAAGTGAAAGTGTGGTATGCCTAGGACTCGATGGTTAGTGGACAGTCTTTTCGTACTCATGATTTTCTAATAATGGAGTTTAAAATGATTTCCATTAATGCAAAATAAGCTAGAGTAATTATTTTTAATTGGGAATTAAGTGTATTTCAGAACAGAGAAAAAGATTAATATCCAAAAAGGTAATTAGTGTATTTCAGAAGGTAAGTATGAGAAAACTTACAATCTTAGTTATTACGAATATTTTATACAGAAGTATATATTACATTTACACATTGACATGTCGCAAAAATATGTGGTTCAATGAATAGTTTTTTGTTTAAATATAAGTGTTTTTTTTTGTTTTTATATAATTCAAGGTAATTCCAGTACGAAGTGATTTGTTTTATTACTATATTACATTGTTCATATTAATGTCACTGGTATCGTCTACAGTCTCAAAGTTTTTTGGTTTCTTTTTTAATTGAGAATTTATGGTTTTTTTGTTCTTTTTATAGTTATGTTGATAACTCCTTTTATTTATATATCAACCTATATTTTTTTTAACACTTAAAAAATAATAAAGCAATTTTTATTTTTTATAATTTTTTTATTGAGGAAAAAAATTTAATAGTGATGTTTATTTTCTTAACATAGACTAGCTTAATATTCGGCCTGAAAACTCCGACCTTGCTTTGTCCAAAATCAACAGAAACTTAACAAATCCATGAATTGATAAAAATTGTCAATCATATACTCCCTCGTCTTGAATTCCTAAATACACTATTTGAGTGTCAATATGAAACTAATATAATTATTGAGAAGTTGAGGTTAAAAAGTAATTTAGATGGAGAGAGAAACAAAATTAATTACATTGTTTAAATTTTTAAAACAACATGGAGTTAATTGCAAGTCGTATATGATGGTTCCACATGGTGGTACCACCATAATTAAAAAAAATAATATAAAATTTCTAAAATGAATAAAGTGAGAGTGGTAGAAACTTCAATAACGTCCGAATGAGACAAGTGGTAGGAATTTCAAGAGGAACGAAGGGAAAAGTACAACTTTTAGGTCAAAACCCGGTCGAATTCGAGATTTGCCACCTCCAACCAAATCCAACAACCTTCATCTAGTTGAGCACTACTATCAAAATCAAACTAAACTACTTGGTAAATTACTTTATTTTAAGAGTTTTCCCGTTCTTCATTTCCGTACTCCAAATTTTTAAAAGACCACACTACTCAAATATCGGCACCATTCACGAAAAATCCGAACTGCTCAAAAAACCAATGCTTGTCTTCCATACTAGCAATGCACCGCCAACCCATCCAATGCAAATACCAAACAGACTATCCTGATTTCTACTTTCGTCGTCACCAACAGCAAAACACCATGACTGAGTCTCAAGCCAACTTTCAAGCAATATGTATGTTTTTTTTTCTCTTGTCCATTTTTACCTATTGCTCGAATCGATTATCAATTTCCAAAATGTCCAAGTACAACAATTAAATCATTTACTAATGCTTGATTATCCGACAAATTGTGTCTCGATTGTGATGCAATTAGGCAGAACATCAAACAGTTGGATATTCAAAACCTGATGATGATACAATATGACTATAAAAAATACTTACAAAATTCAAATATATAAAAAGAGAGTTAGAATGGCATGAAAAGAATTTTTTATGAATATATATTGAATTAATTAATTAATCATCAATTTATACTGTTTACAATGTGTAATATAGTATAGTTGTTAGTTCTGTGCCTTGAATCTGTGGTATATGCCATACTCCCAGCTTCCATGTTGTTGATGTTGGCTCTTTCTGTTTCTGTTTTATGAGACATATAATATACTCCTATTCCATTAACTAGCCCTCATCTGAACCGCTATCGGATTAGTCGACACATTGTCAACGAAACCACGTAAATCTGTGTGTATTTTCTTGTTATCTTTGCATGCTATCGCATCTGTTATAACAGTTAGTATTATACAATTTCCATAGAACTGAATGGCCTTGAAAGATAACTCACCTATACTTCTGCAAATAAAATTAGACTACCATATGCAGCAATGTCTAAATTATTGATCATGCATGATAGTGATTTTTTGGTAGATTTGAAGCTAATGCATGTGATTATATAAAATGTAGTAGTGGAAAATCAACAATAAAGAACGTTTTATGCACCTAAGTGAGAAGAGTCTTGAAAGATACACCCGAATTGTGGATATGCGCCTCTTCTTGAACACTCGTCGAAAATACAAGCTTCAGAGATTCCCAGAGTCGAGATAAAAGATGCGCCATGAGCAGATACAAGAGTGGGGACAGCCGAAACGAAATCACCCACCTTATCTCGCACGAATTCATCACGACATGCCCGGCGCCGGACGACACTCACAAGATACTAGGCCTTTAACCCTTCGGTCAAGCGTTACAGTGCTTCGCGGCAGCACGGTTGCCGATGGGCGGAGGTGTCTTCGCTTAGCCAAGGACTTGCAGAAAAACAACACACAGCTCATGTGCTGGTAGTATGCTTCTGAGCAACAATGTCATGTACTTCCATGCGTCATCTCATGAGATCGCCATTTACCTGCGCCGTGTTGAACGTAGCTGGGGCTGTCATCGTGGGCTAAATCCTCGATGGATCGTCGAAAGAGCGGCCCATTTTTCAGCTAGTGCGACAGCCCAAAATATTCCGGATTCGGATGGGCTCTGGTGAAAAAGAGTGAAGAAAGTGGACTGATTTCCCCGGTTACAGCGAACATACCCCGAGCTCATATCCAACAATATTGATCAAGGTTTTGGGTGAGGCATTCAACCCTTTAGGATCAATACTTGAACTCCATATGTTTGGAATTAGTCACCCTGGGCATTATAAGAGTCTGACCACGGTAGAATTCGAACTTGGGCTCGACGAAAGCAAACTGAGTGCTACCTTAAACACGTTATATGAGTTTGGCACATGTCTGAGTGAACTGTGTTGTTCGTATATGGATGAGATAAAGAAAGCTGCTCATTCAAGGGAGGCAAGGCTACTACCGGGAGATGCTCCATTGGGGTGTTTGTCGGGTTTGACCAGGGCTTCACGGTTGACCATTGTGTTTCACAGTTTTCCTCTATTAGCTAGCCTTGTATGAACCCAGTTTATTGGTATTGTTATATTTTGTGTGATCAAAATAAGTTGAATGGAGATAAAGATGGTAATAAAATTTCCTCACTTCTAGTAAGAGATATAATAAGTAGCATTTTGTGCTTATTTCTCTCTTTGTTCCTAATGATTTACTCTTAATTGGAACACAAACAATAATTAAAATTAACAAAATGCAACACATGTGCTGTTAATCAAGAAAGCAAACACATAAATAATAGATAAAAAGATATGCATATTAAAAACATCCTGAAAATAGAACTCTCAACACATCAATTTTTTCCGCCAAACTAGGACTTTAAAAACAGCTTGATGAGTTATTACACTTTACACTTACAGTTCAATCCACGAGCAATGATGATCAAGTTACCACTTCTGAAAACCTTTTTTTGTCTTTGAGGGATTACAACAACGATTCTTTTATCCTCGTTCAAGTAAGGTACACTCACATCGCGATCACGAGATGAAACAGAAATATTCTATTTGATTAAACTATTATCCGGGCAAACTGCGTAACATCAATCGCTTGAAAATGGATCAACACATAGAACTCCTTGTCTTCTTATTATGAAAAAAAATACCCATGTTGTTCAAAGTTTAACCGCAGCAATGCGCAAGTCTAGTGTGTTCCAAGAGGATGATGAGTCCATTCACAGCTTTTGCGAAGAATATAACTTGTATGCTGAATTTATATGATGTTCAACTTCACATGTATTTGTGTTGAAAAATCTACTTTGCTCTTCTTTCGACGAAGGTCACGATCTAAATCTCCTATTTGATCATTCTTCGCTCCCATTGGAAGATTGCTGAATACTACTGATACCCTCAATAATCCCAACAATTTCGACTTTTCCATCTATAACAACTCTCTTATACAAACATCTTACTATTGGGAGTTCAGGCAGCCGATTTCTTAGATTTTTTCGTCGTTATGAGACTGTCCAATTAATGGCGGCAGAATCTGGTCGGAGTAGAGGTCAAGGACCGAGAAAAAAGGGCTAAAACAGAAGTCACCGGATCGAAAGTACGGATGTTGTGGTGATTAGGAAAACAGTCTTGTTTTCTTTGAAAAGGTAAATGAGGAAATGTCTTGTATCTTTGAAGGTAAATGGTGAAAGAAAGGATTTTTAAGAAACATGTCTTTAGAAGTCAGGTGAGGATGTGTTTCCAATTCTTGCCATACCTTCGACATCGAATGCAAATCAATTCCTATGATGATAACACTGTGTCACCTAGTTCGTCTGATCGACAAACAACGTTGTTGTTGCGTTGTCGGTTCTGTCGTGATGGTTGATGATCTATGCTTGTGTTGCTTGTCTTCAACAGAGACTTTGAACAAAGAAGGGAAGTGTTGAGGATCATTAGATCATGAATAGGAACTGCATTGATGAGATAGACTATGATGATGTCATTTTGTAAGCTAGAAAAACAAATTGTTCAAAAATTTGAAACCCTAGGAATTTTATAGAGTTTAATCGATGATTGCAAATCTTTCTTAAAATAAACTTAAAGGGTTTCATTTTTTTTTAATTATCTATATAGTCTCTTAGAACGGCCTAGCAACAAACCCTATGTTCATATTACGGCGTTGCTAATTAATTTTCTTTGTAAAAGCCATTGATTAAAGTAACCCTATTTTTTTTTTTTGGAAGGAAAATTAAAACCCTATTTCATCCCTTCACATGAATAAGAATAAAAATTTAAAAAAATTCTACACGACCTGATGTTATATTGAGGTTTTCTATATCGTACTCCTGCGATAATTTAAACTTTTACAATTATTACAGTTGTATCCATCATTTATGTTTACAAGGTAAAAAATGCACGCATGCATAATATTAATTATAATTATTAAAAATGTAGATAAAAATATGTCAAATTATAAACCGTTCAAACTATATACTCCTATATCAAGAGTTTCTGAGATGAAGGATAGAGTTAGTGATTATGAGTTTTAGATAAAATTCTTAATTTTGTTTAGTATATTTTTTTATTATTATTGTTTATATTTAGTTATTAATTTAATTTTTTTGATTAAGATATATCGTATTTTATGTAGTGGGGGTTTTGAGATGCGAGAGTTAGTGATGGGGGGAGTAGTTTACAGGGAGGGACTTGGGATAATTAATGGAGGGTAAGGTTGGACGTAATTTGTGGGGAGAAGAGAGAGGTGGGAGGAGGGGAGAGGAAAGGGGACGGGGGAGGTGTGTGAGCGAGGGCTGCGGGTGAGTTGACTGGGGTGTGAAGAGGATGTGAGGACAGGGTCCGGGGGTTGAAAGAACCACGAGGATAACGGCTAGCATATCTGGAATGGCCTTGGAGGGGCCACAAAACAGAAACGGAAGGATTTGAGGGGAGAGATGTGAGAGGGGAAAGAGAGTGTGCAAGGAGAAAGCAATGTAACACTGTCGAGTGAGGTGGAAGAAATAAATAACTCCGCCAGGCCAATTCAGGGTGATTTGAAAGGACAGAGGTTAATGGGGAGAAACACGGAAAAAACCGATAGGGAACAAGCGAGCCCGGGGAGGGGTGGATAGGGACTAAAACTGGCCTTGGGTGAAGCACTATGGAGAACGGGTGGTTGGGAAAGGGCACAAAATCAAAAGACAAGTGATGGGGGACTGAGAAATGAATTAATACAATGGAAGGAACAGAGTACCCGCTAAGGGGAATTAGGACGGTGCCACTGGTACGGGGGCGGGCTGGGTGGGCGGTGAGGGGGGTGATAAAGCGATCAGCGAGCCAGAACCATCACTGGGGTGGGGGGCAACAATGAGGATTGAACAATATATGGGTTGTATATTCGGAGAGAACTTTGCTGTAGGTCAGTGAAAAGCGCGGGAAGGAGAGCGGCCGCTGTGTGGGGGGAGAGGCTTCGCAGATGTGCATACAAACACATAAAGGAGCTAGAATGGTGGGCGGAAGAGGGAAAAGGCATAACGGGTATTACAACGAAAAAAAGATCCGTAGATAGGAAGAGGAGTGTCGGCAAGAGAGTACGGAGGGGGAGGGAGTAGGGGGGCCAGTACCGAGTTGTTTTGAGGTTGTCGCAAAGGCGAATGGCAATAGGAATGGGGGTAAGGGACATTGGTAACTGAGCGGGCGCCGCGGAAGGGAGAACCAGAGAAAACAATCAGACTTAGGGCAGGAAAGAGAGATACTATAGACCGAAGGAGCAAACCAAAGCGAGTAACCCATGGTGTGTGCAAGCAACAGGGCGAGCCGTGGTAGGGCCAGCAGGTAGTGATACAGAGAGAATATAACTGTGTGGACGGACAGACGAAAGGCGGGGGGCAAGATCACGGCGAACCCGTGCGCAAGGGGCCACCGGCCGAGGGCAGCACGGCAGTGAGAGGGGTGGGGGCAGCGCAAGGGACACATACAGCCCGGGCACAGGGGAAATCGCGCACAAGACGCTGGCGTCGAAAAGGCTGAGTCACTAGCAAATCGACAATCGTTAGGAATCACGATACCACCTAGCGCGGGCAGGCGAATCCGGTCTGTACGGCTAGGAGGCAGTGTCGCGCAGGCAGATCCGCAACGCCCAATATACCTGGAGAATATCCGAGGCGAGGCACCCGTGGTAGTGTGTAGACATCGTCCTGGGTGGCCCGGCAGGGTCCGAAGCAAACATGGGCCAGCGCAACCGCATATCGCATGTGGAGTAGCTGAGAGCCATACTCAGGGACGAGGAGGCCCGCGCAAGAGAACACAAGGATCGGTGGCGCCAGGGGACGCGGATGGAGCCAAGGGCAAGGCAGGGGGGACAGGGATCTAGTCACCGGCCGAATACGGCCAGGAAAGGGTCGGAGCGCGGGGTGCAGGACCAGGGGGACGCGCTCGCACTCCCGGTGGGCGCGGTTAATAAAGATGATGTTCGCAGCGTAGGTAGTAGGGAGGAGCCGAACCCTATAGCGGAAAGGAGCTCGAACCACCGTGACGGGCACACGAGATGTCCCTCCAGAGTGGAACTCAGAATGCCCGGGTTGTGCCAGGCAGCCGGCCACGGTGCGTCCAGGTAAGGCGTTAGAAAGAGCGCGGCACGGCTGGGGGGAGAAGGAGGGCGATTACATGAGGACACGGGGGGAGGATGGAGAGAACAAGGGTGGGCTGACACAGCCCACTAGGGCACCGGGGATGGCATAAACGAGACGTATATACAGGCCGGGGAGCACTGAGGGGGCTGGACAGCAGGAAGAAAGTCGAAGAGATAGCGGACTGGAAGACAGGGGGGGCGCCGAAAACAGGGGTGCGGCCGAGAAGTTCGGAAGCGTGTAACTTATGGAGTGCCTTTTTCAGTGATGAATAACGGGTGCACTTAGTGGTTAATAGGCTTTGAGATCTGGCGGAATTTGGGGTGGTGGTGTGGTAGGAATTATTAGTCGTTTTTACGGAGACGGTAATTGGTGGAAAGTGAGCGGTAGACATGAGTAATAACCATTCTTTGGTTGGTCATGACGGGGTCGTGCATTCCGAAGGACAGCGGCCGCGAAGGCTCTTTTTTAGGCGTGCGATTTGAGGGCAATGAGTAAGCGGAGCGGAGTGGTGTGAAGGCCAGGGTGGTGGGGGTTCTGAGGTGTGGATAATGGCGGGCGTACTTATAAAGAATGGGATTTGAGTCTTTCGAAGCAGAGCGGAAGAGGAGATGGACAGATAGGCCGATTAGATGTCCGAGTTATGTTGTGCCGTGTGTGGGAGCGACGCTAGTGCCGTTGGGGCGCTATGCGTGCCACAAGGCGCAAGGCGATGCTATGTTTGCACTAAGCGGAACACGAAGGATTCTAAGTATGGTATAGAAGTCCTTGGCATGTTAGCTTAGAGTCTATGGAATACTTAAGGGTCGTGGGAAACGAGTTATTGACGTTTCGAGCAACTGTACGGATTGTATGGCTAAAGACTGAATTGGGTGTCTTCTGGGAGCAGAAACATTCATTTAATTTAACCTCTTTAGGGGGAAGGTCCCTCCCATGGCCATGGGCGGCGCCCGTGGGCAAGGCCCCTAGGCCATGGGCCTTGGCTAGGGGCGTGGCTAGCACTTGTGTGGGCAATGCTAGGCACGATGAGCATATTGGTAGGTGATCGAGGTTACGGTTGACTCGGGATTGTCAGTACTTGCGAGACCCGTTGGTATGCGAACGCTTGGGTGCGCGTTCCTTGGTGTAGCATGGTGCTACGAAGCTATGAGCTATGCCTCGTAGCATGGATGGTCGGTTATTTGGAAAGGCTGCGAGCTTAGGATGCGTTTGGGTGCTTGCTTGCGAAGCGACACTATGAAGTGGTGCGATGGGCGCACATGCGCCTCACATGGGCGTTGGTTAGGGCATGTGCATGGGACGTGAGATAGCAAGACTGTTGGGCAAGTTCAAGACGTGGCTACATGGGAAGTATTGCATGGATCACTGACATGGCAGCAAGGCATTGCACGCAAGGGCATGGCAAGGATTGATGACATGGCTCACTGAAGCATTGCGATGGTTGGCAAGCAACGTGTTGGTTGGCAGGATGGTGAGATGGCGTCCTTCCTTCAATCATAATTTCCCGAAGGGTTGCGTTCAAGCATTGGTGCCTTTTCGTGGGTATGCATGCAGTAGTCATTGTGTGTATGACACATCGTCGCCTGAAGCGACGCGTCACTTCGCCCAGGCAGTAGGGGCTTGTCTCTGCCCATTTGCCTATATATAGGTGATCTTGGGGGTTGTCCAAGACACACGAATTCTCCCCCACCCTTGTATATTCTGATGCTATCAATGAGAATCGGTTGACTTTGCGTGAATTCTATCTTTCATTTAGCCTCGTATTTACATAGTGCGTGAGAGTTTGGCTGACTAGCAAGCGCTAGTGCCATCACGATCCTTAGTCTCAAATTAGGCCGTGACAACTACCCTGAGGTAGATGTATGTAATCACGAGTACAATGCACTACTCCCTCCGTTACGCTTTACTTGAAACAATTGAAATATTTTACTTCTAATAAATAATGTCAATTGTTTCAAGTAAAGCGTAACATACAATAAATTTTTTCTAATTTACTGTTCTTATCACTACACTTATTTCCATATAAATAAAAATAGCATTATGTTATTAATCTCTATTATATAAGTGAAGGGGGGAGCAATGGTGTCCCCCCTTCGAAATCTCCGTTTTACCCTTATGGGGATTTGGTTGGAGGTGAGCAAATTCGAATTCGGACCGGGTTTTTGACCTAAAGTTGGTACTCCTCGTTCCTTGAAATTCCTACCACTTTCCTCATTCGGACGTTACTTGAAGTTCCTACCACTCTCACTTTATTCCATTTTAGAAAATTTTATATTATTTTTTTAATTATGGGTTCCACCATGGGAACCCATCATACGACTTGCAAAACACTCATGTGTATTAAACAATGTAATTTTTTGTTTCTCTCTCCAATCTAAATCTACTTTTTAACCTCACTTCTCATATTATATTAGTTTTCATATTTTACACTCAAATAGTGTATTGTAGGACTTCAAGGAACAGAGGGAGTATATAGATTGACAATTTTTATCAATTCAATGGATTGAATAAGAATTTGTTGATTTTGGACCAAAGCAAGTCGGGTTTTCAGCCGAATATTAAGCTATGTCTATGTTAAGAAAAATAAACATCATAATTAAATTTTTTTCCTTCAATAAAAAAATTTATAAAAATAAAAATTGCTTTATTATTTTAAGTGTTAAAAATATATAGGTCTATATAAATAAAGGTACTTACACATAACTAAAAAGAGACAGAAAAAACATTAAATTTTCAATTAAAAAGAAAACCATAAAAACTTTGACTTTAGAGTACCAGTGAATTAATATGAACAAATGTAATATAGTAATAAAAAAATACTCCGTACTGGATTTTACTTGAATTATTATAAAATACAAAAAAAAACTTATATTTTAAACAAAAACTATTCTAACCACTATTTTTGCGCGTGTCAATGTGTAAATTTGTAATATATACTTCGTATAAAATATTCGTAATACATAAGATTGTAATTTTCTCTATTCTGAAATACACTAATTACCTTTTTGGATAGTTATCTTTTTCTCTGTTCTGAAATACACTAATTCCCAATTAAAAATAATTACTCTTAGCTTATTTTGCATTAATGGAAATCATTTAACCCATTTATTACGAAAATCATGTTACGAAAGGACTAGTACCACTAATCCCATCGAGTCCTAGGCCATACCACACTTTCACTTTTGTGACAACACTTTATTTTTGCAAAACTAGCTACATCGGAGGAATTATTTTAAAATGATGGATAACAATCTCAATCAAATAATATAATATGAGCCCTAATATAAAAGTAATTATTTTAAAAGCTTAAAGAACAACTGACCCCATTGTAAAAGCAAAAAATATTAAGAGGAAAAACGACGTCTATGTAAAATTAAACCACGTCTATAAAATATCAAATACGTCTAAGTAATATGAGAGACGCTATGTAATTGTAATCTCATCTGTTAAAGAAATACTTTCCTCCGTTTCGTAAAAAACGCATCACTTTGCATTTCACGGTTCTTGAGGCAAAATTTGAGAGTGTAATGTGTGTGGTAGGTGAGACCAAAAAAGAGAGAAAAAAGGACTAAAGTATGTATATTAATGAATATTTTTATAAATATGTGTTAAAAAATGAGTATTTTAATTGTGATCCTCACATAAAAGAGAGAAAATCAGTTTTTTTATTGTAGTTCCTATCCAAAAGGACAAAAAGTAATGTGATGTGTTTATAAGTTTATTATGAAATTTCCGTATAAATAAACTGAAACGTTTTTTAAAAACGGAGGAAGTAGCTAGAAAAAACAAAAATACCCTAATCGCCTTTTATCCAACCATTTGATTGATTATCACACCTCTGCTACACCCATAACTAGCAAATCAGCATTCTGACTTCCTGAGTTTTGACTATTGGTATGTAATTACCTATACAAATAATACAATTACTCTCAAATGTAAACGTATGTAACTACATGCATAAGTAGAAATTCTGACTACTAGGTGCCTTGTACTCCGTTTGCTAATACTCCCTCCATTTCTTTTACTTGCACCATTCCATTTTGCACAGTCTTCAAGACACAACTTTTATACAATAACTTAAATTGTATTGTTTAGAAATATAAAATTTGATATTAATAAACTATACTAAGACGAATCTAACAACAACTCACTTGACTATATTATACATTATAATTTGCCAAAAAAATGGTCAAAGTTTATTACTTTGACTCCAAAAAGGAAATGGTGCAAGTAAAAAGAAATGGAGGGAGTAGCACAATAGGGTCTTCATAGTCACCCCTAGATTTGCGAGAAAAACCATCGTAAATGCGTGACTATTCATCCTTAATATTCTCTCCCTTTTTTTATTAATATTTCATATCATGCAATAAAAGATACAATTGAATTTTTACGCATTTTGAGTAAGAGATTTAATCAGTAAACGATTAATAATCAAAATATTTTAACACAAAAACTTATCATCCTATTCTTCATTGTGTTAAAATTATTTAGATTAATTGGTCGTTACATTGTTAAATTTCTCCTTAAAATGCGTGAAAATTCAATTGTTGCTTTATTGCGTTTCGGAGTGAGTATATATTTAAAAGTTGGTTGAGTTCGATAAATAGATGAGTAAGTTAGATAAAAAAATTGAATAAGTTAGGTAAAAGAATAATTTTAAAATGAAATTTTCGGGAAAAATAATTTTAAATGATATATATTGGGTAAAATAATAAAAAAAAATGATTTTAAAAATGAACAATTCGTTAATGTTAATAAATAATGTAATTAAAAGTAAAAATAAATAATTATTTTTAGATTGATTTAAAATAATAATTGAAAACATCCCGAAATAAAAGTTGATTTTGGGTATTCAGGTCAATGGCTACTCATAAATAGAAAAGAAACTTTCATCGGCCCAAATTCACAGGCACATGCACTTAATTCACTTTGTTATTTCTACGAGTATTTGAAAGTTGTTGCTTAGAAAGTTAGAAGAGAGTGGTGATGAATGAATTATTTTTCTACCCACTAGATTAGCCATCCTCCAATTCCATTGCGGTGTTTAATTAGTTTTTTAATAACATAATGCTATTTTTTTTTATATGGAAATAAGTGTAGTATAAGAACAGTAAATTAGAAAAAAATATTGTACTACCTTTGTTACGCTTTACTTGAAACAATGATATTATTTATTAGAAGTAAAATATTTCAATTGTTTCAAGTAAAGCGTAACGGAGGGAGTAGTGCAATGTACTCGATTACATACATCTACCTCAGGTAGTCCACCGGTCTACCCACTATTATTACAGACATTATTACTTTTTCTCTCCTTCCAATTTTTAATTTTTTTGTATAGACTTTAATAACTAAGTAGTGTGAAATTTTAATCTAGACAATTTAAGGGCCTGTTTACTTAAACTGAACAAAAATGAACTGAACTGAACTGAACTGAACTGATTTTTTAAAACTGAACTGAACTGAATTGAACTGAACTGAACTGAACTGAACTGAACTGAACTGAATAAATAGGAAGATTTAAGTGTTGGATTTAAATTCAAAACTGAACTGAACTGAACTGAACTAAACTAAACTGAACTGAACTGAACTGAACTGAACTGAATTTTTGAAACTGAACTGAACTGAACTGAACTGAACAAAACTGAAATTAAGTTTAAGTAACAGGCCCTAAGAGAGATATTTACAATCACGAAAAAAAATTCCATTCGTTTTTTATTAGTTGTTTCATTTTTCATTTTGGGATGTTTTCAATTAGTTGTTCCAAACCAATCTAAAAATAACTTTTTTACTTTTTACATATTTATTTACTCTAACATTAATGAATTACTCATTCTAAAGTTAACTTTCATACTTTAACAAATTTATTCACAAAAATTATTTTTTTTCAAAAATTTTCATTCACACATTTACTATATATTTCTCAATTTACACAACTTTTTTACCTTACTCATCTATTTATCTTACTCAATCAACTCTTATACACTGTGGCACTGTGCCAAATTGGTATCGAACATCTAAAAAAAATGAAGGAATATATTTAATGCATATAGATACTATAAACTATTAAATTGAAGATTGTTTGATGGTTATATCACCTTATATGCTCTTATGTATTACTAGTTTAACATTATTTACAAATTAGTTAATAATAATAATTTTTTGAGAGCTATTTCAAATAAATAGTAGTTTTTCTAATTATAGAAAATCAAACAAATGTTAAATTTGAACCCATGTATTAATTCATAAAATTATATTCATGTCAGTTTTTGTATTTTAAAGTGATTAATTATTGTAATTTTTTCACTTGATTTTAAAATTGCTTTAGTAAGGGTAGGGAGTAATTTAGGGGACACCACTACCACATCCCCTTCCCTTTACTTATAATAGATTTATTACATTTTCTTTTGGTGTTTCATTTACTTTTACTTTAATGTTACTTTTACTCCTAAATTTCTCATATTACTTTTTTTCTCTTTAGGCCCGCTTGGTATGAGGTAATATTAAGGGTAATAAAATCAAACTTGATCAATTAAGAAGAAAACATGTGAGTTAAGATGGGGATAGACGAATAATTGCAATTTTTTGTGATTAAAAAAAAGAGATATGAATAATGATTACCTCAATATGCATGAGGTTACAATTACTCTAATGTGGATGAGGGTGATATCTCCTCCAAATGAGGGTGATAGTTCTCTTTTTCTCCCGCCACACCACATCATCTATTTATTTTCACTTTTAAACACCTTTGTTTTCTTAAATTTGACTTTTAATACTCCTTAATACATCACCTCATACCAAGCGGGGCCTTATTCTTGATTTTCCACCCAAACTTATCTCCTCCCCTCATTTTTAATTCACTTTAATTTTATTACACATATCTCAACAAATTAAAAGAATAATACAACTTCCAAGTAATACCAACATATTTTATCCAATACTAATTTCTCTTAATTAACGTGCAATTTTACAAACGTAAAAGATAAATTAAACGGAGGGGTATAAGATTATTTATCAAGTTGAGTTGTACTCCTTCCGTTCCACATTATTTTACGCATTTACAAGAAACAGATTGTAACAACACTGTTTTCCTAGACATTTACAGTACTGTGTCTAAAGCTTAAAGCGAAAAATGCGAAGCACCAATAGACTCAACCGTGAAGCCTGGTCCGAACCCGAACAAGACACCCCAATCGAGGCCATCTCCGGTAGTAGCCTTGCCTTCCTTCAACGATCGCTTCCTCATCTCATCCATTACAAATAACACGTTGCACTCGACATTTACCAAACTCACTTAGGACGTGCTAGTACCCTAAGTTGCTTCATCTAGCCCAAGTTTCGATTCTATTTTTTTGAGATTATTGGTTGTCCGGGATGACTATATAAAAAATAGAGTTCCAATCAATGATCATCCCTAACGGTTCGAAGGATCAACCAATACTTGTCAATGTTGTTTGATATGAGCTCGGGTATGTTCATCGTAATCTGGTGTGTGAGTCCATATTCTCGTACTTGTCTTCCAGAGACCCTTCTGAATCCGGAAATATAGTTTGGCTGTCGATACGAGTTGAAATACAGTCGTCCTGGGATGACTCGTCGAGGTTAGCACCAAATGACCGGCAGCTCCATCTCCAAAGAAGGCTTGAGCTGCCGTGGACTCATGGCGACGCCTCGCGGGATGGCCGTGGAAGTACATGACGGTGTTCTCAGAGCAGACGGCTAGCACACGAGCTCCATAGCTGCTTTCCGCAAGATCCTTGGCTAGAAGGGCGTTCACCTGCGTGGCACCCCTGTAGGGAAGCATGTAACGCTTACCGAAGGGTTAAGACTAGCAGCCTTATGAGGTGGTAGTCCGGACCGGCATGTCAACGGCGACGTGGACAAAAGATAAGGTGTGTGATCTTAGACTTGGGTTGCCCCCACTCTTGTATGGCATTCATAGCAGCCTCTTTGCAAGTTTGGAAGCTCAGTTCTTGTATGATTTGACGAGTGTTGAGCGAGAAGCATTGTAATCACAAATTTGGGTTATTTTTCAAGACCTTCTCGTTTAAGTGCATGTAACGCTTTTTCACTGTTGTTTTCTCGCCTACCAATCATATAAAATATAATTACTTCAATCACAAACATAATTACAAAGCAAAAGTATTTGTTTCATATGTGTATATACATCTAATCTAATAACTCTTACTAAAGCAATCCCACCTCCCACATTTTCCTCCCAAACACACCTTATTAATTATACATTAAAAAAATGTAAAAATCATTTAATGAATGTTAACAAATGTAAAAATGTGTTTTGACTAAAATTTTATATATTTATTAAATTATATAAAACTATAAAAATTTGAAAACCAAACTCTATTAATAGAAATTTTAAAGATTAATTTGATTTAATTTAAAGCATTTGTATTTTAATTAAAAATCGAGCAAATGCTCGGGTTATCTAATTTAACTATATAACAACAACATTATATTAATGTACGTGGACCGGAGTGTACGTGCCATCCAACGGCCTAACAGTTTGAACTGTGAAGTATACAAGTAATACAACTATACAAATATACAATGATATAATACAATAGACAAGTTGCTTCATTATTATCAATTATGGAATAGCAGTGACACGAAAGTCCATGCAAGATTCATATATAATAACTGCACAGTACAGGTTTTGATTTTTATTGTTGTAATGGCAAGATACTTCACGTGTTTTTGAATCCGTATATATTATACTTCGTATATATCTATTCTTAAAACAAAATAAGAAACTGTCCCTTTGCTATGTAACAGAGAATACTGTTCCATATTTTTT
>SNQN01007526.1:12445-33015 GCA_008642245.1 Bassia scoparia | reverse complement strand
GCCCGCCACGGGGAATGCAAGTCCACATCACAAGACCAAGGAGGTTCCACCTCAAAACCATATGGCAAAGAGGGGAGTAGCCTCTTAGCCTTATAATGTGTTCTCAACTCTTGAACACTTTCAATGTGGGATTTATCACCACAACACTCTCCCTTAATTCCAATGTGGGACAACACATACACTCACATGTGGGTTGTTCATGGGCTCAACACTCCCCCTCACATGTGAGTTGTCCGTAAGTTGGCCCAGATCAATCACACCCAACCCGAGCTCTGATACCATGACAAACTTCACTGGGCCTAACACAAGCCCGCAAACATGGAGAGTATGACCATACATAAGCTCGACGAGGTTCTATCATAAATCCAATTGGTAATATAAAGAGTACCCAACCAAGTTTATATATTAGTCATTATCTCTCAATTCTTTCAATGTGAGACACATGTGGGATATACTGTCAACAATTAATTCCTCATTTGCATCTTTCGTTTATGCTTAGTGGTTACACTCTATAGTACAATTTTACGTCTTGGACATATTAGAATGTACTCTGTATGTCATCTTGTGTTCGAAATTTATCTCTGGGGTTTCAAAACCAGTTATATTCCTGAAATAAAATTATAATGTTCCAAGATGCACAATTGTAATGTTTCAAATTTCAATGTCCTACTGTTGAAGAAGAAATGTTTTCATTGTTTTTTTAATATATATATATATATATAACGTTCTAAATACACAAGTAAAATATCCCAAACGTGATTTGAACTTTTATGATCTAATACATGGTGTGATATGACTTTTTCTAATTTAATCTGTTCTGAAATTGTAGGAGTTATTGTTGTCCTTATTATTTTCAGATCAAACATAATTTTTCTGAATTGGTGTAAATTAAAGTGCTTAGATAAGTTGAACCGGATATAATTTTAATGTTATTGAAAAGTTACAAAYTTTTTCAACGAGAGCATATAAAGTACCATGCTCATGGTAATACAGAAGAATTTTCAAATGATGAACGCTTGAACCTAATAATTTTTGTTTGTCATGATTTCATTGGAAGTAAATAAAATGTACCCTCCGTAACGAAATTTTCGCAACAAATTCTTTATTTACTTGGGTGTAACAAAATTTATTTAACAATTATTCTTCTTTTTTTAAGTAAATTTTTAATGACGAAATTACTATACTACTCATTTTAAATTTCGAGCATAAATTCCTTTTCCCCTTTTCCGATCCTTCCTTGTTTTTATCTTTTTGTTCCATTTTATATGGGAGCAATTCCTTTTTCTCTCTCCTAAATTACACTAATTTTCCAACTTAACACATAGAATAGCCTTATTTTACATTAGAATCCATGTTAATAAATTGGTTGAGAGAATTGTGTTATGGAATGAGTAACATTTTTATACTCCCTCCGTTTTTATTKGTTGTTCCACTCCATTTTTGGATGTTTTCAATTAATTGTTCCAAACCAACCTAAAAATATTTTTTTTACTTTTTACCTACTTTATTTACTCTAAATTAATTGCTCTATTTTAAAGTCAATTTTCATTACTTTATCCAATCTATTTAACCAAAATTACCTTTTACCAAAAATTGTCACTCACACATTTACTCTTTTACCTAACTTTTTCATCTATTTATCTAAGTCAAACAACTCTTAAACACCATTCCAAATTAGTATGGAACATCTAATAAAAAAARGGAGGGAGTAATTATTAGGATTTTTGTAAGTAATCATGTACATCACAAATAATTTACTAAAGAACGTGAAAGTAATTGAACTATTTGTTTGAGGTACAAAAATCATCTAGGTTTTTTCTTGTTCATTATAGGACCTTTTGTAGTCTTTAGATATATTTAAAAATAACAAGTATTCACATTGAAAATATTTATGGACACCATAAAAAACTTTTACATAATCGAGATGTACACGATTGAGCAAACACCCTTTTGTAAAATGTGAATTTATTGTGATCCTGGGATCAATAGACTAATTGTGAATTATAGCCTCTTGTTTTCTTTATAATTGGTCCAGGTGTTTCCTTATGACAAATATAATTGGTTCAATTAATAGTGGGCCATTCAACAAAAGGGCTGAGGCTAAGTAAGTTGGACTGTAAAATCTAGGACAAAATTTTGCCAATGGTCATTTACCAATTGAGTATAAAAGTTAGCATCGACGATAAATAGTATATAAGTGTAATTTAGATACAAATAAACAAAAGACGTGGGAGTAAACAATCTGTTTCAATTTTGGTATACAATGTAAATTTCTTTTTTTATTTTGTATTTTTGGTTCATATTCCATTTTTCTACAGCGTAACTTTTTTTTTGTTTCATGTAAATCGAAATAAGGTAGGAAATTAGAAATTAGAAAATGAAAGTGACTTCACTCGACTTACATAACAACTTTAGACAACATGTTACCTCCAATATATTGTGTTTTTAGGTTTACTTGTCGTCGAAATACAAGTTATATATGAGTATTCATTTGTTTCCATGGTTAACTTTTACCCCAACACAATAATGGTTTTGACTTCTATACCTATAGTTATAAAAGCGAAAGCAAACAAACGTACTCGTATATGCTAAACATAATTAAGCTGCCGTGAATTTAAGCAATGATCCTAAACAATGCTTATCTTGGCCACTACATCCTCTTACATATGCAGAATCAAAATGTTACAGAAAGTCATAACTGGTAATCAATGGTTACAAGCTACAATAATGCAAATAGTAATTAATTTCCTCGACTAAATGAACATGTAAGGATTAATTAAACAAGTAACTTACACCCTATTGATCTCGACCGAACAAAAACACTAATGACATTACTAATAAAAATTGGAATACATAACAAATGAAAAACTTATTATACATAAAAGCCATTGTTTTCTTCTATTGTATGTTATTCAATCAAGAGATCGTATTAAAAAAAATTAACTTTTGACTTAAGAAGTCTTGCTACGAATACATATCATTTCCCCACATCAAATTCCTAAGTTTTGATTCCCTAACATCCAAATCAATCTCGATATCAATGTCTTTTTAGCGTATGATCTAGTTCGGTGATATATAGATCGAACAGGTATGGGTGTTTAGCGCTTGAGTGATAGTGATCCTTTATGTGGGTCGAAACGAGCAACTTTTGCAGCAAGTCTACGGCCAACGAATCCGCATGTGGATAGATGTCTGAAAGGACACTGCCTAATTATGTGAGGTAACGACTGATGAAGTGATTGCTCTCGGATTTTTAATAAACTCGATGTCCGAATCACAAGGCTTCCCTAGCACGTTGATGATTCGTTGCAGTTAGTTGATGTTGTTTGTTCCGGAAGAGTAGTTCGCGCCCTAATAGCTCTGCAAAATACACCCGACAGACCATAACATCAATGGATGCACCATAATTGTTACTAGACACCAGAAACTCTGGAGCTCGATACCAACGAGTAACAACATACCGATCATGAATTCACCTTCCCTTTCGTAGTTCTGGATAGCCAAAGTCATAAATTGAGGTCGTAGTTGGCGTTTACAAGTAGATTTGCAAGATTTAGATCGCGATGAAGGATGTTTGCTGAATGGAGATACTGAGGCCTCAAAGCAACTGCAAATTCAAGTATTATTGTGGTTAAATTAAGTACGGGTGTTTTCAATAATCAGAATGCATACAAATATTGTTGTTTATAAATGAACTTGCATTATTAGAACTCAAACAAGAATTTATTGAAACATAAAGGAGACATACAACAACTTAAGAATAGTCACAATTATATTAAAGGGGTGATTATTGCACAGACTTCACTAATAAACAAATAGGTTAATGTGAATTAAATAATGATCTATACTATATAGCATTGATCGATTCTTGTAAAATCTTTTACCTAATTATTTCTTAAGATTATTGTTTGCTCTTTTGAGTAGTATTTCCCTAAAATTCATCACTATTATGATAGTATTATCTAGTAATTTTCAAGTAACGCACATTAAACCAATTCAAGATTTGTTATATGCACATAAATAATCTAATAAAGAAAAKAATATTWGAAAGAAAAGTACTTGAAACATAAAGAATTTGCAARGAACATTAAAGATCGGTTGGGGAGACTTAATTATCCGATTAAGATCAGTGTCCATGTGTTCATAAACCAAATAGATTTCCTTAAAAAGTGTACTTAGAAGACGAGAACATTACGTCTTTCAATTGGATGATATTGTCATGACGAATGTTCCTCAGGATTACGAGTTCCCTTAGAGTTCGCAATGCATTGACATTGTTATCAAAGTCGTCTTTGCTCATTCGGATTGGTGTTAAGGCAGGAACAAACAACTCCGTAACTTCCCCTTCCTAATYGACGAATTGGTACGTAGTTGGTATCGACTTRAAACTTGGTTTCCCACACTTTGAAGGTGTGCTTGGGGTTTGACATGATCACCCTCAACTTTCTTGGTACCATTGCTACTTCCACCATGACTACTGAATAATACTTTTATTTGTGAATAATTGTGTTATAATATGATGATATGAAGAAATGTGGAATGAATGAATGAAGGAATAATAACGGAGGAATGAACATACGAGTATTTATATATGATTACTCAATCCTAATTCCTATCTATTCCATTACTTAGTCGGTTAAATGCAACATATATATTCAACAAAACCCTYATTAACGATGTGATTCATAACAAACTATATTGGTTTTTCTAATGTATTTCCAAGTGTACTTGGTAAGATAACAAAATATTTGACTTCAAACAAATCATTAATAGGGATATACAAAATATTACCTACCATGTTTAACTTGAAAGTATCCTTATAATCAAATAATTAATAGAGATATGCAACATAAATAAATATTTAATAARGAATCAGTTGTCTTAAAATGTGCCCTTGGATATACATTAGAAAAACCGATTCTATATTTTTGCATTATCAATTTCAATAGMTAGCTTTATAATTATTACCTTGCTGTAATTTGCATTTACTTCCAATCTTATCACATCTTTTTATTTGCTTTGTATATTGCTAGTTTGCTGCTTATTCCTTAATTAAACAATTACCTGTATTTTCTATCAGATAATACGGAACGTTCAATATAGTTAGGATAATACTCCGTAGGATATAAGAGTTCAAATAACAATTCATTATTAAATTAAGTAGTTATTCCTTAATAACAAAATTAGTTAGGATAATAGGATTCACGAGTATGAAATTCTAATATGTATTGTATCCTCTTRGTACTTTATTATTGTGAGCATTTACCATATGAAAAAAAGTAGGAATAATATCTCTAATATATATATGATTTTACTTTTCTACTCTTACTAAATAAATATTTGAGCGTTAAAGATAAATAAATTTAGGGTTTTTCTCATTTATACCCCTGAAGTATTGAGGTTTCTCACTTGTGCCCTGTGTTTTTTTTTTCTTTCTCACTTGTGCCCCTAGATTATTGGGTTTTTCTCGTTTATACCCTTAAGTATTGAGTTTTCTCACTAGTGTCCTTGGCTTTTATTTTGAGATGTATATATTGTATGCATATTTTGGAAAGTTTCATTTGATAAGACTAAAACTTATTGATTATTGTATAAAATAGCACACATGTGCATGATATGTTATTGTAATTAATAAAATGAAGAAATACTTGTATAAGTATTGATTTATTATAGTTTATGTTTTTTCTACATGAATATTATACGGGGTAGTATAACTTATACTTCATCCGATTCTAAAAGTTTTAACCTTTTACTTTAATTTGGTAGTATATCAATAAATATTTTATTTTGATTACTAATAAAAAATATAAACAGTGAATAATATTTTTGTAGTATATTAAGGCCCAACATGGATTGTGATTATATATTTATAAAGTCGTAATTTACCATATGGATTTCTAGGGGCACAAAACTCATTACTTCATGGGTATAAATGATAAAACCCCAATAATCTAGGGGCACGAGTGAGAAAGAAAAAAAAGTTGGACACAAGTGAGAAAGTCCAATACTTCGGGGGTATAAATGAGAAAAACCCATAAATAAATATTATTCCTAGATAAGTTAAAGTTAATTAATGCAATCAAAACAAATTTGATAAGTTAATTTTTTGAAGGAATGTTTTTCATTTTGTTCGATTTTGAATTGTTAGTCGAAGGAATTTTATTTTTGTTTGATTTAGCGTTTTTTTTTCGATTTTCAATTTCTATTTTTTAGACCACTTCTCAAATATAAATTTGTTTTCCAGACCACTTCTAAAAAATAAATTTGTTTCACTGAGTTTTCTTTATTTACGAGTATCTTTGAATATTGTGGGATTGTTTTTTAAACCGTTTTTCAGATCTATTTTTATGATAGATTTACTACATTTTCTAGGATTTTTAAGGAAATCATCGAATTTAATTTCTGTGATTTTTAGTCATTTTTTCTGAGTTTTCTTTCTATGGGTAATTTAATATGTTTCTGTAATTTTTCATATATTTTGAGTATTTCATTATTTTTTGGTTAATAATGTGTTAGCTTATTTCACAATACGGATTGTTTTTGCAGGCTTTCTGCAATGATAGTTTGTTTCTGTTGGAAATATGTGAATGCAAAGGTAGTTTCTAAGTGTGGGTTTATTCCATGTCCCACATAGGAGACGACAACTTTTTCACTTGTTTATAAAGAGTTTGCTCTTCATATTGTTTGAGGCCTAGTGTGAGGGTGGTATTGGGCAACCCCACGCGTGCCCATACCTCCGTCCGCCCAGCTCGTGCTCATAACACGTGTGGGTGTGGCTGTGTTTTGGATCTAGGCATATTTTTGGACGGTACAAAGCATTCTTTCGGATTCTTTCTTAATACCTTATAACCGTTGTCTTTATTTTGTTCCTCGATTCTCGCTCAGGATTATGCTTGACGTTTCATTCTTCGTTTTCCTCTGCCCTTGGATTAACTTCCCTTACACTATATATTCTACCTTCTCTTTCTTTCGAAATACACATAAATCCTCAAACAAATTATTCTTTCTCTCTACTGACTGAGTAATATTATGAGTTCCAACTCTCCATCCGAGTGCACGAATTAGAGAGTGTTGTGTTAATCTGGGGCAAACGTCGTGAGCCCATTGCACCTAGTCGGGCGATATTGCTTCTAAGATAGTGGTCTCCATATACTACGACGCAACGATTTTACCTTCTGAATTTCGCCTAATAGTCTGATTATAAACAGTTAATATGAAATTAAATCCATTATGTCTAATCACACATGGGAATTTGTGATATACCAAAAGGTAGTAAACCATTAATAGTAAGTGAATCTTAAAAAGAAGTGCAAAACTGATGGCTCAGTTGAAAGGTATAAAGCTAGACTGTTATTAAAGGATTCACGCAAAATTTATTGTAGATTTCTTTGATACTTACTCACTGTAACTAAGATCGCCATTATCGTACTCTGCTTACTTAGATCTAGTTTAAATTGATCATTCATCAGATGGATGTTAAAAAGCTTTAATGACGACTTGAGGAGGAGATCTACATGGTTCAACCTCCAGGTTGTTATTTCAGGACAGAACACAAGGTGTGTAAGCTAAAGAAATTCTTTATGGCTCGAAACAACGCTCCAAAACAGTGGTATGAAAAGTTTTCTAAAACTATTGTTATTTTTGATTTTGTTGGAATCGTCTGATGCAGGTGTGTATTCTAAAATGGTTGGCAATGATTGTGTCATAATGTGTTTGTAAGTTGATGACATGTGTACGGCGTGGCGTCACCGGCCGAACTGGGCGGTCCCTCTGCCCGCGGGTATAGTCTCGGTTGAGAAAACAGTATTGCAAAGTATGAATTCTTTGATATTTTGCATAGTGTGAGTATGCTTGGCATTTAGAGTCATAGAAACTCGAAATCAAATAGAGGAAGTCGTCACCGCACTTCTTGGAAGCTGCGAAGCCCGTTTAAGCCTGCCATCATATGCATGCAAGTGAAGACTCCATGTTAGGTTCGTTTACCAGATCTGGATTAGGGGACGAGGGTAAGGACGAAGTAGTGCACAACACCCCCCCCCCCCCCCGCGCATCTAGCGGCTTACTAGGTCTCACTGCAAATTCTCCAATTGTAATATCGAACAACATTATGTCCGTATTGATCCTTAGTTGTTACAGGAGGGTGGATTAATGCATGTAAAATATTAATTCTCTCTTTGATTAGGTCAAGATTCAAGGATCCTAAACTTTGTCCATAATATCTATTAGGCGTGACAACAATTAATAGGTCTTTAATTAGCAAGAAATAATGGTGATGGAGAAAGTATGTACAAGAATAAGACTTAGAATATACATGAAGGAAGGAAAAATGACATAACTCAAATTGCTAATCCAAGATAAGACAAAACGCAAAAACAATAGTTAGATTTGAAATCGAAATCGCCTCGCAAAGTGCTATTTACATGAGAAAAATCAAAGAAAAAGTTAATTAGTATTCACAATAATATTGAAATCGAATGAAAGAAAGAAATGAGAGTTATTTACATTTCATTAATGTCAATAGTTTGATATTCAATATTACATGATTCAAAGTGATAAAACAAAGCGAAATCATGAATAATAAAGAAAAGAGAAGAAGAGAGAGTCTATATAGTTTTGTGGCCTCATAGTTAACCAACAATGTGTGGTCGAACAATCTCGAACGATGCTTTGAATGCTTGATCTCTTGATTTGAATGTGTATTGAATATGTTTTTTAGTGTGTATTGAATTCGAAAGAGTTTCTTTGAGAGTTCTTGGAAGAGAGGGAGAGAGTATGGACGAGAGAGAGAGAGTAGCCGACTTTTATCGTCCAAAGTTGCAAATGAGAGGGGGGTCGGCCTATATTTATAGGCCAAAGCCAAAAAAGGCAAGAATTTGGGTGAATTGGCGCCAAAACTGGGCGCAATGCGCCTAGTATCTGCCATTTTTTGGTTGATTTCCCTTGCCTTTTAAGATTCCATATATAAATAAATCGAAAATAAAATATCATTTGATTTTTTTGATGGCGAAATTTTACAAAATCACTAATTGATTTGGGGAGATATTCGTGTGGGCCCATGCTCGGTGTGCCTGAAGCTTCCGAAATAGCGCCGTTTTGCTCGGTGCGTGTTTTGCTTAGGAAACCATAACTATTTTCCACAACTTCAAAAATAATGTAACAAATATGACAAATTCATTTGTGAAAAACTGCTTGTGTCAAAATTTCATGAATTTTGGATTGTTTCAATAATTTAATTAATTATTGCAAAATTAATTAAATTGTTGAAAATTCCGACAATTGCCAAAATGCTTAGAAAAATTCCGAAAAATTCTAAAAAATGTCTTAAAATAGTTTAAATCATTTGAAATTAAAATTATTTTTAAGGGTGCTTGGTCTAGAAAAGGTTCTTCGGCTTTGCAAATTGAGATTCTAGAGCATTGTTTAAGGAGTTGTTTTTGAATTAGACCAATTTATTGTGGTATAGTTTTATTATTGGCCTTTATGGAGGGACAAATGTAGGTATTGACAACATGCTATTTTTGGTACACACATGAGAGCCATTGATGAGACTAAAGCATTTCTTTCCTCTAAATTTGAAATGAAATACTTAGGTGAAGCTGATGTGATTTTGGGTGTTAAAGTCACCAAAACAGGTAATGGTATTACTTTGTCCCAACCTCACTATGTGGAAAAGGTGTTTAAAAAGTTTAAATATTTTGATGTTGTGCCTGTTAAAACTTCTTATGATGCTATTATTCACTTGAAAAAACATGATGGTAATAGTGTGTCTCAAGCTGAATATGCTAAAATAATTGGGAGTTTGATGTTTTTGACGAACTATACTCGGCCTGATATTGCATATGTTMTTAGTAGATTTAGTCGMTATACTCATAATCCTAGTAGGGATCATTAGGCAGATTAAACCCATGCAATCAAGATTATTTGTTATTATACAGATAAATAATCAAATAAAGAAAATAATATTAGAAAGAAAAGTACCTGAAACATAAAGAAATTGCAATGATCATTAGAGATCGGTAGGGGAGACTTAATAATACGATCAAGATCCGTYTCCATGTGTTCATAAACCAAATAGATTTCCTTAAACGTGTACTTAGAATGAAGACGAGACCATTACGTCTTTCAATTGGATGATATTGTCATGACGAATGTTCCTCAACATTATGAGTTTCGTTAGAGTTCGCAATGCATTGACGTTATTATCAAAGACGTCGTTGATCTTCTTGAAGACGATTTGCTCGTTAGTATTGGTGTTAAAGCAAGAACAAACAACTCTGTAACTTCCTCGTCCTAATGGACGAACTGMTACGTAGTTGGTATCGACTTCAAACTTGGTTTTCCACACTTTGAAGGTGTGCTTGGGGTTTGACATGATCACCCTCAACTTTCTTGGTGCCATTGCTACTTCCACCATGACTACTGAATAATACTTTTATTTGTGAATTGTGTTATAATATGATGATGATAATATGAAGAAACGTGGAATGAATGAATGAAGGAATAATAACGGAAGAAAAGGACATTACGATTAGTCATCATATAAGATACTCCTAATATCCAATCTATCCACTACTTAGTCGCTTATAATGCAACATATATATTCAACAAACCCTAATTAACTGTGTAGTCATAACAAACATATTGTGTATTCTAAGTGTATTTCCAAGTGTATCTGTTAAGATTACACATCATTCCTATAAAGTTGTGACTTCATCAAATATAAACTAGGAATATGCAATTAATTAAGGATATCAAAATATTACCTCAGCATATTAACTTGGAAATTATCTTATCATAATATAACTAAAGATAGGATAAGCAACATAACTAAATATTAATAATAAATCTGCTTGTTTTAAAATGTGCCTGACACACATTTAGAAAGAAACCCGATTATCTACATTAGCATATCAATTCATAGGTAGCTTTATAATTATACTTTTGCTGAGTATGTTGCATGCTCCATAATCACAAATCCTTTTATTTTGCTCTGTATTGCTACTTAATTTCCTAATTTGAATTTCTTCCAATATACTCTTGTTGTATATTTGCTTTGCTAGAACGAACGAAACTAATTAGCTAAATTGAATAAAAACGATATAAACCAGACCGAATTGAATTGAACTGAACGAATGGAACGAAAAATAAGCTGAAGTAAAATCGATTCCTATATCTAATTAAACAATAACGGTTTTTTATCAGATAAAAACGGAACGTCATTATAGTAGGATAATATAGATAATTAGAGTAATTGCCTGCCCAAATGCTCGATATCTCACAATATGTACTCTGTATATAATATTATGATATTATTCTAATATTCTCAGCGAAACCAGATATATTTGTAAAACTAATTACTTAATTATGTTAAAAAAGATTATAAACTCGGAAGCTACAGATTTGGAGTAGCAGCAATACAATCATTATAATCAAGTATATTACCCTTATAACAAAATTTAGTTAATTAGGATAATAAGGATCTACGAGTATAATAATTTAATAGTATTGATACTCTCGTATTACTATTGTGCATTTTACATTAGAAAAAATTAGAATATATCTCTATTAATACAGGGAAGGGAGGCCTTGCCAGACTTGTGTCCCCTGAAATTAAGACCCTACCCCCCCCCCCCCTCCCTCCCCTAGCCCAAAATTACACCTCCAAGCCATTGACCTTTTAAAATCTTATAATCAAATATATCAGTGAAATTAAAAAAACCTACAATCGTCGATCCAGATAAAGAGAGAGAGAAATTAAATCTTCAACCGAATCCAAATCGAAAAACGACTAGAGAAAGTTCGATCCCTTTACGCTAGCGCCATCTAATACGGTGCCTTATGACCATAGGGTACGAGTATCGATTTCAACTTTTATTTTGTTTTTTGTTTTCTGCGATTTTTAAAGGTTGATTTTGTATGTCGATATTCGTTCTCGTTAACTGAATGATTTTTACCTATGTATCTTAGTTTGATTCGAGTGTAGGTGGGCGATATAGTGTATTGTTTGTTTTTTGTTTGTTTGTTCAATCTTGTCTTTGAGATACCTCCTCTTTGCTTCAGACGGTAGAACTCATTTCTAAAATGCTACTCGTGCACATTAATCATTAATCATAAAGGCAAACTCAGTATCTAAGTTAATTTCTCAATCCATGACCAAATCTGCCAGGGTTGTTTTCCTTTAATCACTTTGAACTCATGTTTCTTGTTGTTATTTAATTGATCCCTGATTAAATCTCATTTGTTTGAACAATAAAAACCATATGAATGTTTTCGAGAGTAGAGAAACCAGATATGAAGGAATAATAATTACAGCAGTACAACACTGAAGAATCCAACATGGCACTTGCGTAACGGTATCCGATCATTCCCTAATTGCGAATTTCTGTCTATTTGATGATCTGTTCGCGATTCAATTATTCATCGTTTTTTTTAGCTTCCAATTCGTAAGACATTATTCTTGCGCAATTGTTAATGCATGATGTCAATTTGAGTTGCTGCCATTGATATCTTTTTGTTGTTCGGCAATTCATTTCGTTGTTGCATTTCGACGCAATTCGATTGGCAGGAGTTATCAGTTCAGTGATTATATAATTGAGTTTGTGCTTTTGTCTATTTGAAGTTGTTGCATACGTAGTCTGAGTCAGTTTTTGCACTCCAGATTGGCCAATCAGATCGATATCAATGACCCTCAACGAGAAGAGGCGACACTCCCCACAAGGACAAGACCGATGCCAATAAGAGTCGAGAAGAAGAGGACGACGATGTCAAAGAAAGAAGGAAAGAGGAGGATGAGGGGGGAGAGGGGAAGGCACAAGAGTTACTGTTCAAGCACGGTTGTCGAAGCAGGTGAGCACCCTGCTGGATGGCGATACGCCGTGGTACAAGGACGATAATACACAAACTGTATGGACGATAAGTCCATAAGTACAGATGCTGCTAAGGCCTACAGGGTGCGGTGAAGTTGGTGTTGCCTGGTGAGCTTAGTATTGCTGTTGCTGAGGGTAATAAGGATGTTCCTAATTATGTCAGTTATGCTTCTAAMAAATAGTGTATATTGTAGGCTTAATTATCCCATATTAGTGTAGCATATAGTTTTATGATGATATGCATTGTGGTAGTTTAAAAAAAAACATGTTCAATTTGCAGGAGCAAGTAATTGGGTAGTGCTTTAGTGATGATGATTATTAGGGTTGATTATTGGGTGAATATGTATTAATGCCCCACATTTTGGGTGAATATTTATGTAAGAAGGGGGTTTCGGCTCTATCAAAGGTCCATTGTTATTTTTAATTAACCATTTGCATTTGCAGCTACAACAATAACAACCAGACTTTTATACATGTGAAGCGTGCGATTTTATTTCATACGTATCACTGTTCTAGAAACTATAAACTTTAGAATGCATTGTAGACTTATTGTTATGAAATAGTAAAATAATTTGCTTACAATGATGAATAAAATGAAGTCATTATATGGAATAATATGAGAAATTGATTTTAATTGTACAATTTTTCATATAATGTACAATTGAATTGTACATTAGATTAAAGGAGAAATGGACGATCACAACAATAGTAAACTCATAAACTATACGGAGTATATATAGAGTTAAGGAGAAATGGACGATCACAGCAGAAGTGATACATATGAAAGAAAAGTGCACACATCGCGTGTACAAAAGGCTAGTATATTATATTGTAAATCGGAGAGAATGAGGGGGGAAAAAATCACATACAGAACAACAGTTATCTATTTAGGCGATGTGTGTTTGTTAGTAAAATAAGAAATCGTAATGTCATCTACAGTATAATGAGCAAATACTATATATATATATATATATATATATATATATATATATATATAGAGAGAGAGAGAGAGTCAGGATCCAATGAAAACAACAAGTTATATGAGAACATGAAAACCAAACCAAATGAGTACATTTAACATTTTAAGGGGTACATTGGAGGTTTAAAGGGGTACACGAGACTTGAAGCTAATATTGATGAACAGTACAAAAAAACAAATCCCCGAAAACACTGTAGCAACACGCGTACCCCTTTAAACCTCCAATGTACACCTTAATAATTTCAACTCTAATCTGATCACAACAAATTAGATGTGAATAATTTCAACTCTAATCTGATCACAACAAATTAGATGTGAATAATTACAACTCTAATCTGATCACAACAAATTAGATGTGCTGAAATAAGTCGAAAAGAATTTCCCTTTAAAATTAAATTCATTAGTTTCGTGCGTTGCACCCAGTGGCGGAGCCAGGAATCCGAAATTGGGGGAACAAAGTACAAACACTGGATATTCAGATATAAATAATTTTTAAAAAATTATTAATTAGGACACATATTATGTTTGATACTTAAATATTGTATTTGGTACTTTAACTGATTAAATCTCACATATGTTGCCTTAACGAAGTCACATAAAAAATTGTAAAATGAATTTTTTTTAGCTTGAACCTATTATAAGAACGAAGACCTTAACTGATTAGATATTTTATAGTCTGATCCTGATTATTTGATTATACTATTGGGTATTAATCTTAAGTTGGGTATTAATCTCAAGTATCCAACATAAGAAGTCATGTATTAGGTACTATAAAACAATCAGTTGATTTTTTTTAGCCTAATCCTTTTTAACAATCAACTGACCTTAACGTAGACCTGAATTGATTAGATATTTTATATAATCAACTACGGAATATTTTATATAAAAGAGGATTCTCTCTCTCTCTATCTCTCTTCGAGACTTCCTCTCTCTAGGAAGCTCTCGTCGCTATGGCAAAGGGGAAGAGGGGAAGACCTAGGAAATCTCAGAAGAAGGTTGGCGACTCAGATGTCGTTGTTCAATCGAAGCATAAGTCGGCCAAAGATGTTTCTAGTGTTTRGAATCATGAGATGGAGGCTGAGGATTATTCCGGTGCTGAGAGTGAGGCCTTCGTGGTGGATGACCCGGAGAAATCTATTCAAGCACTTCAAGATTGTCGACGATTGGATCGTGTGACATGCTTCAAAAGCGTTGATGCGCTGGTCTTGCAAGTGTGAAGCGGGACTGCTCGTGAACCCAGAGTTAATCCTTCCCTAAGCTATTAAAATTGATTTTGAGGACATTGAGGAGGAGTGGGTATTGGAATCTCTCTTGTTTGTTATTTGCTTAGTGCAAATCCCCACTCAAACTGTATGAGGGTGTGCATCGAATTTGGAAAATTATGGAATAGACAAGTGTGTTGCCATTGGGAAGGGTACTTATCTAATTAGGTTTAATTTTATGGAAAATTTGACTAAGGTGCTGCAATTCGACCTCAATTTTTCGACTCTAAGCCCCTAACATGAAAGCTTGGACTCCTGATTTGGATGTCAAGGGTGAGAGGTGAAGACGATTCCTATTTGGATTGTATCCTATTGCTTGAACTCAAATATTGGGGGATCTACTCTTTCTAAAATTGCTGGTCTTGGGCCTTGTGCGATTGGACCAAGCACAAAAAATAAAGACAAGCTTATGTTGCTAGGTGCTAATTGAAGTGGGTTATCACATCATACTTCCCGATCTATATTCTTTGAAAATGAACATGTGGTATTGATTGAACAAAAGATATAGTCTATGAATGGCAGCCTACTTTTTGCTCTGGTTCAAGGGATATGGCGTGATGTGGCTCATTGTCGAAAGAATGCAGTGGGTGGCCCAAGGCACCTATGTAACTGTGCAGAAATTTACTAAAAAGGGTGGAGACCCCATGTGATCCTGAAGGTTTTCAATTGGTCACTGGAAGTGGTGTTGCCAAATTAAAAATCTTCAACCCCCCAAACCCACATTAGTAGCGAACTCTTTCCAAACACTACTTGAAGTGCGAATGAAAGACATATTATTGAGGAGTAAACCTAGATGGTGGATGTGTATGTGCAATTGTCCTTGTGGTCAAGGGAGGGAATCCTACAACAATGGATTAGTTCCTAATTTGAATGTGAGGGGCTAAATAGCAAGGCAAACAATTAAGTAGGCACATGTTGCTTCGATTAATATCAAGCTTTTAGCCTCCTTGACACGAGGGTTAAGAGACCTAAACTGGGGATCTTTACCTTAAATCTGTCCAATTGTGCTTCTTTACGAATCACTCTCACACTATAATGAAGAATTCTAGTTGGCTTGGCTCCTTGGTCATTTGTGGTTGACATACTTTTTGTCCTGATCACATAGTTCATTGTAGAGTTCGAACTCTTCAAGTTCATGCCAGTTTCCTTTGGTCTTTTGTTTATGCATAATGAACAGAAAAACAGAAGAGCTTTATGAGTCCCTTCGATATATTGCGAACTACCTGCACTGAAGCTTGGTGTATTAGTGGTGATTTTACTCTGTTTTGCACCATTGATGAGTGGGTTGAGGGGCCTCTGTTCGAGCTATGATATTGCCCTCATGAAGGAATGTGTTTTCCTATTGGACTAGAAGCCCTTAAGGCTTCATGAGAGACGTTTGACTGGACAAATAAACAGTTTGGGGATGCAAGAATTATGGCTAAGTGATCAAGTCATGTGTTAATTCTCTTTGGGAGATTCTTTTCCTACTTCTAAAGTTCTCTTCCTTCTTGAGGAGGAATTTGATCACAACCCAATTGTGGTCAAATCCTTCTCAGATTTCAGTGGTAAGCATCCTTTGAGATCCTACAATCGTTGGTTTTTAAATGCTATTTCTTTCAAGTGGTAGAGACAGGTTAGCACATCAAATGTTACTGGTTGTACAATGTTTAGAGTTGTCCAGAAGTTAAAGCACTTGAACAGCATCTTAAGGACATGGATGAGCCGAGGTCAAATGATATTATAAAGCCAACGGTGCTAGGGAAGAACTTTACTCCAAAGCTCAAAGAAGATCTTCATGCTGATCCTGGAATAGTGAGCTGGCCACTTAAAGAAAAAGAGGCTCGGGCTACATATTTTCTAGCTTGTAAAGAGGCATAGTGCTATGCTCCGACAAAGAGTCAACTACCATGGCTCCGAATGGGTGATGAGAATTCTCATTTATTCTACACAGAGCTATACGACAAGAAAACGACGGAACATGAATCTATACAATTAAAGATAGCCATAATCATGGTGGAGCATCCCAGAGAAGTTGCTAATGCTCTTTATTAGCTTCTATCACGACCTTTTTGGTTCCTGACTATAGCAACGCACTCATGTGATCCCTCATATTGTTGGCTTGGGTTCATCCCTCTCCCACACTCATCATGTTATTCTTCGGACTTTGGTCACTCCTGCTAGTATTAAGAGAGTGTTGTTCTCCCTCCCAAACAATAAGTCACCTGGCTTAGATAAGTATGGAAGTGCATTTTTCAAAGATTCTTGGAGTATTGTTGGGAAATATGTGTCCTCTGCTATTTTGGAGTTTTTTTCAGTCTGGATTATTGCTTCGGGAATTGAACATCACCACCATTACTTTGTTCCCAAAGTAAAGGTCCCTAGTACTGTTGCACAATTCAGGCCTATAGCTTGCTGCTCCACCCTATATAAATGCATTARGAAGCTCTTATGTGAAAAACTAAATACCATTCTCCTTGACATTYTTAGCCCCACCCAAGGAGCTTTCATATCAGGAAGGAATATTATTCACAATGTCCRTTTATGCCAGGACCTGGTGAAATCTTATAGGCTGAGTCAGAAAACGGCTTGTTGCATGATGAAGTTGGATATTAGGAAAGCCTACAACATAGTTGAGTGGGATTGAGGAAATGCTCCAACATCTTCAATTTCCTGTTTTTTTTCACTAGGATGATTATGACTTGTGTCAAGACTCCCAGGTTTTCTTTGATGCTTAATGGCTTCCCTAGCCAGCTTGTTACRCCTAAGAGAGGATTGCGACAAGGAGATTCGCTTTCTCCTCTTTTGTTTACTCTTTGTATGGAGTATGGCTCTCGGATTTTCACTAAAATTGCAAATTTGAAYGGTTTCCATTTTCACTCAAGATGTAGGACGCTAAAGCTTAATCATTTATGCTTTGCGGATGATTTGCTTTTGTTCGCTAAGGGTGATATCAATTCTATTAGTATGCTCATGAGTGGCTTACAACTTTTCTCCGAGACTACCGGTTTGCATATAAGTCCTGAGAAGTCAGAAATTTTCTTAGTAGGTGTGAATTCTGTTGAGGCTGAAAGAATTGTTGCTCTTTCAAGTTTCAAGCGAGGAAAACTCCCTTTTTCGGTACCTTGGTGTCCCAATCTCTTCTAAAAAAACTCAAAGTRGCTGATTGTGATCTTCTTATCGAAAAAATGATTAAAAGAATCAGACTTTGGAGTAGTCGTAATCTTCCTTACAGTGGGAGGCTATTACTAGTTAATTCYGTCTTAATGTCCATTTGTGTTTASTGGACACAAATTTTCATTTTGCCGAAATTAGTGCTCCACAAGGTCAATTCTCTTTGTAGAAGTTATTTTTGGCATGGAACCACGGAAGCTAGGAAGCCTTACTATGTTTCTTGGGAGGAGCTTTGCAAATCGAAGAAGGGAGGTGGACTTGGAGTTCGGAATATTATTCTTTGGAASCAAGTTGTTGTTGGTCGCCAAGTTTGGGCTATTACCCATAAGAAGGATAATCTTTGGGTTCGTTGGGTTCACTCTATTTATCTTTGTCAACAAGAATGGTGGAGTTATAAGGCTCCTATCACTGCAAGTTGGGCTTGGAAAAGCATTTGTAAGGTGAAAGACATTTTGGTTAATCAATTTTCTGGCTTAAGTGAGCATCACTATAGCATTAGAAACATGTATAATACTATTAAACCTCAAGAACAAGATTGGTTTTGGCGGAGAGCTGTTTGGAAAAGATTTTCTAGCCCAAAYCACAAATTTATCCTTTGGTTGTGCCTTAAACAAAGACTCRCCACCCGACAAAGGCTGCAAAAATGGGGGATTTGTGACTCGGACACCTTCTGCATGTGTAAACTTGAGTTTGAATCCCATGACCATATCTTTTTACAATGTTCTTTCAGCCTAGCTTGTGTTAATGCTATCAAAGARTGGCTTGGCATTCGTAGAGATATCAAGTCTCTGCAAGTTCTTATGTGGATTCAAAGATGTCGATGGGGGAATTTCAGGAAAGTTGTGTCTTTTGCTYCAATAGCGGCCGTTGTCTATGTCGTTTGGAGTTGCAYAAATGAGATCCTCTGGAACAATAACTTTGCTTCGGTTGAGCATGATGTACAGCTTATTAAGGTCTCAGTTAGGAATAGAATTAGTCAATTAAACAGGAAAGCCTCTTGTACTGATATTGCTTGATTTAACTCCTTGTAATTTTTTTGGTTGTTTGTTTGTCTGTATGTYTTGGTCTTGGATGCTTTGTTGGGTCTCCCTGACTTATGCATGCCTTTAGTCTTGTATGGGTTTTGAGCTTAATAATATTTCTCTTTGCTTTTCAAAAAAAAAAGTATGGGCTAAAAATGAAGTATATTTGTTGAAAGAAATAGTCCTAATCTAGCTGCTTCTTGCTGTCTTGTTCCTCTTGCTTTACTTCCAAGCCAACAAACGAAAAATAAATCAATCAAATCATAGATTAAATTCGAAAAAATTCGAAATTATCCAAATATTTAAAATATCTAACATTCCACCAATTTATCCAAAAGTGGATAAAAGTTAATCAAATACAAATTAAGCAACAATACGTATCAAAATTCGCCCATACGAAATCAATAGAAGTAGGAATTACACACACATTATCATGATGTGATGACACGTCCACCACAACCTATATACGTTGCTGACATCATGACCAATATGTATTATCCGTATGTATTTCCCAATCTATCTTTTGTTCAAAACGCAAAAATACAACTCTCATAGTATTCGATGATCAACGAAACACCTTATTCAATCAACAAACATCACAAAGTGCAATTCAAAGCTCTCAAAAACCTCTCTCAAATTCAATCAAAAACATTTTCAAAATCAAAGATCCCTCGAATTTCTCAGCTTTAGACCGTATTATTTGCGATTTAGGTACAAATTCTGAGGCTATTCAATCTAACTCTCTACTCTCTCTCCTCATCTGTTTGATTTCTTATCTTGTATGATTTTATAACTATCAATACATGAATTCGTTTTGCTTTTTTATTCAATCATTAAATCTCTTTTCAATCCTTTCGACTTTCGCACGTTTTGATTAAGTCAATCTTAACGATTTCTTTTGTTATAACTATTCAATTGGAAGCAAAGCTTTTTACACTCTACTCTTGCTTTGTTTCTTTGTATTATAGTGATACAAGATGGTTTATGTATATATTTGTTTATTTCTATATAATATATATATATATAATATATATATATATATATATATTATATTCTCGATCTTTCGCTTATACTTTTTCATTTTTAATCAAACCGAAATTTCTTGAATCACATTAAATTCAGATTATTATGGGCACGAATGATTTTAGCACCAATATTAATTTATTAATTGGAATGTCACAATCATTAGATAGTACGATGCATGCTTATAGAATCAACTCTTTAATAATTTTAGTGCCTTCTAAGATCAATCATACGTCTTTGAATTCAATTATTATGATTATGGAAC
>SNQN01007526.1:0-12420 GCA_008642245.1 Bassia scoparia | reverse complement strand
GATTATTTTAAAATTTTTGTGCGACCCTTTTTCATTAGGCGGGACCGACTTCCTCAGTTTTTGGATAATAATTATCAGTTTAGCGACGACTGAAGAGGTCCGCTAATTCGATCGCTAATTAATTTGCATAATTGTTTGATTTTTCTTTTTTGGATTGAGGGACATTGGACCCTTGTCCCCCCTGTAGCTCGCCACTGGTTGCACCATTTGTATATAACTAGTTTAGTCTTGCGATGCACAGTATCTTACTAAATTTATTAATTAAACTCTTAAAGTGTAAAATAAAATGCAATTTAATATTTGTCAGAAAAAGTTTTGTTGTTTATGATAATATATATAGTCAAGACCGTGCAATATACGTACGGGTAACTTTGATTGAAATAAAGTGCAATTTATATTTGACAAAAAATGTTATGATATAAAATTGCAATTACATATGTGTAGGTAACTTTAAATTTATTCTAAAATTCTAAAGATGAATAAAGTTGTAATTTAATATATGACAAACATTCTAGTCCAGACCTATGCAATATTGTTTGATATTTACTAAATTTATTCACACGATAGGTTCTAATTATATATGATAAAATTGTAATTAATTGTGTAGGGTATTTAAATTTATATATCTTTATTTGAGTAATTTGCAAAAATTTCATTTATTTTTTTGCTAGATGAATATAAAATATATATAATGTCTGGAGTGAAATAAAGATTATAATAATTATAGATATGATTCTTAATATAGAACGTAGATATAACATGTCACCCTATATCCAATGTATTGCTTCACTTATTAATTATAGAGATTTATTACTTAAGTTGTCAGTTTTATTGTTATAGCCAACTTTTTACTTTTCATGTACTTACACTCATACTCTTGTACAGAGTGGCTCTTAGCTCAGAATACTTCTTTCTTATATAGCCCTTTCATACCTCCTACTTGTCAAAAGAGTTCCTTTCATACATCTAAATGTGCTATTTCTTCAATATAACCTTGTTTAGCCTCCTCTGTGGTTGAGAATTTTAAATTAAAGGCAGGTAACACACAGAAATTTCTTGTGAGATCTAACATCTTCACCTATCACTGGCTCTCCAATGACACTACAGCTCTGAGATGGTCCTGTGTCTCCTCGACTTTATCGTGAGTATAGATACACTGATTGTTAAATGATATCTTCATGTTGTGATTCATCTTCTAAGAACAGTATAAACATTAGAACGCCACTTGAGCCTAATTTGATATGTTCTCAAGGATTCTATTCATATTAAGTAAAAAAAGAAGCATAGAACAGAAGGTTAGAATTTTCGAGGAAAAAATTATAATCGAAGTTGAGAAGAAGAAGAGAAGAATGGAAACGTGTTTTTGATCAAAAGAAGAAGAAAAGATTTGATCACATGAAAAATATTTATATCAAGGAAAAAAAAGATTTGAAAATCACACCGGATATTTACAAATTTTTGAACATTATCCGTTCTTACACAGTGGCAGCTGCCATAATTACAGCCAACTTGTAATTAATTCCAAAAATTTGAATCAGTGAAATTTGAATAAAAATTCTAAAATTAACGCTAGAAACTGGTTCACAAGTGGTCTGCTGTTAGAAATACCTTTCTTCAGATTATGCAATGTTACCTTGAATACAAGATTTGATCAGTTCAGCATCGCATAAGAGAAATTTGTGAGCTCTAGAAAGCAGAAAAGAAAGTATCTATACAAAGAAAAGAAAATATATATACAACGAAGACATCATTTGACTAGCCAAAGGACAAGTCAAGACCAAGAGCTTCATTGTCTAATCTTAATCATACCCAACAAGGTACGAAGCTTAGATAAACCACTTCTCTGCTCAAAGGTTTAAATATGTCTGCTAGTTGAATCTCTGAGCTGCAAACTCCAACTCATCATACCTTTTTCCACAATGTCCCTCAAAAATTGATTGCCTAATCTTAATTATGCTTGGTTTTAGAAGTTTGGACAGGATTTTTTGAAATATTGATTCACTTGTGTATCACAAAATAAATACTTCCAAAACATACCCCAAATCCTTTATTTGTGACTTTATCCACAAAGATTTGAGCACAACACAAAGCACGCAATGTACACAGACTCGCTGTAGATAAATACCACATAATTTACCTCTTAGTATCCCCATGGATGAACAAGAACCTAAGAAGTGGTCATTCCAGAAGATGCTCTTCCTGTCCACAATAAAACCAGCAAAGTCAGCATCTGCGTATCCACTTAGGTATCAGTTGCTCCCTTTTGATACCACAGGACATAGATCATCCCCCTAGTACCATCAAGATACCTCAGAATCCTCTGACATACCTTTAGTGAAGATTCTTTAGTTGCTTTGAATATCTATACACAACCGTACTAAAACACTATATCTGGGCCTACTGCTGTCAAGTTAAACAATGAAGCCAATCATACCTCTATATAGCTACGCTCAACATCTTCCCTTCTTCATTCAAGGCTCAATTTGTAGAGTTGGAATATGTTCATAGATTACTGTAATTACAGACCATATCTCTTCAAGTAGTTCCTTGAGATATTTCTGCTGATGGATCATGATTCCATCCATGGGTTTGCTTGATTTTGAAGCCTAGGAAAAATCCAAGTTCTCCCCACCATACTCAACTCGAATCACTTTTCATCAAATCTGCAAAATCATCAACAGAAATCAAGATTAGTAGCTCCGAAAACAAAATCAATCAACATATATCTTGCACCCGTATAGATCATTCCCTTATCTTTTAAGAATAGGTATCCTTGTCAACCGAGCCTGATGTATACCCATTTTCTAGAAGAAAACTGGAAATGTCTCCTTACCATTGCTCTCGGAGCATTGTTTTGACGGAACCGGGTGAAAGCTTGTCAAGTTTAAACACCATCGGTTTGGCAAGTCACTAATCCGTCAATCTAGGAGGTTTTTCCACATAAACATCTTCTTTCAAATAGACCATTAAGAAAGGTTGTCTTAACATCCTTTGAAAGAGTTTGAAGTTTCATGTAGCAGCAAATGCAATTAATATCCTGATTGCTTCAAGCCTGGCTACAGGAGCAAAGTTTCATTCATAAGTCATTCCTCCTGTTTGATTTAAATTATTTGAACCACGGCGCGTAGCTTATTTCTAACTATAATAACCTGAATCACCAAATATTCTGAATACCCATTTAGTTCCACATTAACAGACATACTTTTCCTTCCTGGGTTCAGGATGCCAAATTGCTTCTTCTCAAACTGATATTAAGTTCATCTGCATAGCTAGAACCTAATCTGGATCTGTTAAAAGTCTTTATAGTTAGTTGGCCTCAACATTTGAAAGGAAGGAGTATGTAGCCACAAAAGTTTTGTAAATACGAAATTCCTAGTCTCACCCCTTTTAATGTCACTAATGATAAGATCATGGGGTGAGAGGACTATACTTAAAAGATTTGTTCGTATCAAAGTTTACATTTGTCCTTCCAATGTAAACCTGGTTCTAGGCTGTTCCCCTATGTCATGTCATTACTTGAATCATGGTGTGAAACTAAGTTTCTCCTAGTGATCTCAGTGCGTCATCTTCATTGTGGTATAGCCTCTAAGTCACTATCTTCTTACCCCACCCTCTTGCGCTACTCGAATTCCTGTGTGTCTGTAACCAACAACTCGTCCCCTGCTAAAGATAGTGTGTGAGACTGGTTGATCACCTTCCTCCTCGCTCATCCTCATTGTAAAGTTCAGCATACCCATCTCGAACTACCACAGCCATCATTCAACCTTACACATGCTTGCTGAACATGTTGTCTCATCAAAACAAAGCAATGTGGATACTTCTTCACACACACCAATGTTCTTTTTGTTGAACACTTATTGCCTGTTGTGTGAAGAAGTAATCCAACATAAGCAGCCCTCCATCACTCCTTGAGTCGAATTGTCCAAACTTGGATTAATATTATGTGTACAAAGGCATTTGCCACCCAAAAACGCAGTAAATGTGCAATGTTTGGTTTTCTTCCCTTAAAGCTTCATTACGGAGTTTTCTTCAAAAGTGGTCCCAACATTACTCTTTTTCATATACCATGCATATCACAGTTCATCCCAGAAGTTTCGAGCGTAAACTACTCTCTAGAAGCATTTCTTGTCATTTCTCTAAGGCAATTTTTCCTCTCAAACTACTCCATTTTGTTGTGAGTTTCGGACTGAAATAATTGCGAGTTACTCCTTGACTCATATAGTAGGCTATAAAAACTAACAGTGTCAAATTCAAAAACCATAATCAACCGGATAGAGACCAGTGATGATTAAGTTCTTGTTGACTTGTTACTAAGTTTCTCAAATTCTTCCTAAAGTTCACTTTGTCAATTCAAAAAAAATTGCACGAAGAATAACAAGAATAATCACAACTAAAACAAACAACATAACTCATGACCATTTCAACCTTGCCCGCGCATAGGGCCACACCAAATCTCAGTGGCCACAAGGCATTCGACATGTTCTAGTAGTGCTGTACAACCTTCTTGGCTGAAAAATATGACTTACATGCTCTTAATTGTAGCACCATTCACTGACAATATTCTGCAGCAAACTTGATGTTAAACCTATACATAGAATATCCTTAGGATCCGCTAAATTGTATTTCCGGCAAGGAGAAACTTGCATGTGCAAGTCCTTATGCCATAGCCCATATGTCATCGCTCAAACAACACTACGACAAGGTAGCCACTTAAGTCTTAGGAATCTGACCAGAATTTTAGGTAAAACATTATTGAGTCATGAACCCTTGCAAAAGCAGTTCCTTTGTTTCAGTGTTCACTATGTTATGACAAAAGATTGGAATTCAAACTTCAATGGCTGTCCATTTTGTCACATAGCTGAGAATACTCAAGAGGTATAGTTTCAAACCTCAACAAAATAAAACATGATCAATTGCATTGGGACAAAGTGTTCTTACCAAACCTTACCTAACCTTTGCATCAAACCTTTGCTCATTAACCCAAAGGTGACACTTCCTACCTTCATAGGCTGACGAGTGAAAGAAATGACTTCCTTCACTCTGATCTGCAACAACGAAATCAGTTAGTTTTTGGAACTCAATTCTTGTCCTATTCTTAGGAACTGGTTGCCTCCAACTTATCTTAACCCAGATTTGTTTGCATTGGTCGCCTTTGTTTATCATGTTCACTCTTTTGGACCTTATTTTGTGGTTGTACGTATGTTTCGCTGAAACATTTTGGACATGTGATTGATTTCTTTTATCATGTTCTTTGACTTAGGAATACTACAAAGAATCAAATCAATGTCCATTCTCACCACTAATAGGCCAACAGTGGATTCTTTGCAAAACACGTAGCTTACCTTCTCTTGAATTCAAAAATTCCAAAGTCTCATCTCTTCCCCCAACAAACTTCGCCAACTTTGTGGTTGTTGGAACTAGAAACCAGGAATACCCTTAGTCCAAACCTCTAAGCATACCAGGTTGAGTTAGGATATTAGATACTTTGAGCATCGAGCACCCGTTCATCTGTCTCAAGCAGTCACTCAGGATCCTGTTCCATTGTCTTCTCAAGTTTCTTAAGATGAGCTTCATTTCAAATTTCCTGCAGCAAATGGCAGAGATCCAACTTTGCTATTGAAGGCTCATCCTTTAAGCTTTAAACCAAATCTAGGTCTGGTTCAATAGTGGTCTCAATGTTTTTGCGCTTTTGTTTTTGTATATTTCAGCTTGAAGATCAAACAGATTTAGCTCTATTTCTAAATGTAAAGATTCGCGAATGTATTCAACAGTTGATTACCTGAAGTAACTCAGTGTATATTTGTTCTATGCCAATAAATCAAATGATATACTTCAGCTCTCTATAATTCACAATGACCACTTACACCTCAATATCCAAACACAAACTCTTCACATTAAACACCTTTGCACTACTTAGTGCTAAGTTATAAGAGAAGAATCTACTAATACTCCGCGCATATTGCACTAACTCCCTTAGAAACAATTGCTTCAGGCACATAATCATCATATAATATAACTAAACATTAAAGATTAGCATGTCCTGAGAGTAAAACTTTTTAGTTAGGACTTGCGCGTTTTAGCTTACAGCAATGCCCACTCCGAAAAAATTATCTGTCCATACTCACAAATCTGCAACCTAAGCCTGCCTTAAGTAGTACTTCCTCCGCCTTAAACCTTCTTGTACGATGTTGGTGATAAAAAATCTTTGTCTTGTTTGTCATAAAAAAGCAATTTTTCTTTTAGGTAGAACAACATGCCCTGGCAACATGAATTTATAAGACACTCCATTTCTTATTGGCGTCTTTGTCGATCTAACAAACCTCTTAATGTTCAAGCTCTGCATAGACACATTTTTTTCTACATCCGAGTTCTGTAGGCCAAACATATCACTGGCTCCAAAAAATGCGTTCAACGCAGCGAAAACAACATAATCCCAACTTAAGTCTAGAAAACAATTCGTACTGAATTGCTTTTGACTTTACCGTACAACTTTCTTTTCCTTATAAGGTTCTAGCTGTATACGCCCACTTCACGCTAACAGGCACTTCGCATTAATGTTTTCCTCCCCACAAGTGAAACTCGTCTCGACAAACTTTCGCGCATTTGTTCTGAGCAAAACGATTTGTTGGGTCTTCTTTGTTGCATCTCCCCGACATTACTCGATAACTTCTTCACACTAAGCTACCAAATTCCACTTTTTTATAGGCCCAAAAAATTCTTTCACAAATATATCCATTTATCTTCTTTTCTGGCGTCTTATGGATGGTTTGTAATTAAAAGTATAAGTTTTGTCAACCTCGCGCTCGCAAACCTAATGTCTCCATTTAGACTATGAATCAATTTTTCGGTAGGACCAAGTGCAGCACTTATTTTTATGAGGACGAGATGAACTCAATATGAATCCAACTTTCAGGATACCTCGCTAGCTTGATGGTGTATAGTATCTGCGGTCGATCATAGAAGAAAAATTCTAATTTATTCCGATTAAGCTTCTCGGATGCTCATATGTAGTCTTTGGACTTCAATTCATGTCTACCAGGAAGCGAAGGAGTACAAGCCACTCGACGTTTGCCTAGTCCAGAGCCAAAGACGTAGTCTCGAACGAGCAGTCGAAAAATTCTGGATCATCTTACTAGGGGTATTTCCGTATTGTTCCCCACCAGGAAGACTGCGTTCTCTTAGTACCAAGTACTTCCTGACGAGCTTTAATATGATGCCGACTCATAAAAGAAGGCATCTCTTTAAAATGGTTTCGGTGCCAAAAATTGCAAACTAGCACCGCCAACACCCAAATCCTTCTACCCCGAGCCCCGAATCCAACTCAGACCATTCTCTCTCATAACCCACTCGGTCGGTGTTTCCTCCTGCTTGGGGCTCTTGTCACCATCGTCAACGGGTACGAATGTTCATTGGAGCTGTAAGCGTCAGGTTAAGCCCCATAATATCTGCCTCCACCGCAATAATGTAGCACGCCCATGTTATCAGTCACCTCCTCAGTCATGAATTAATTTCAATTATAAATTCTATATAACAGGTGTCTTCTATGTTACAATAAGGACCTCCTCACCGTTTTAACTTCCCATACATAGATATTTATAAAGACGTATATGCTACCCCGGAATAAACTCTATCCGGGTTTCAAAAGCACACTTAACCACAAGCATATGGATTTCTGTACGCTACCCTACTGGCTTATCAAATAATTACAGTAACATATACTGACATACTTAGTTTTTTCTTGAACAGCCTTTCATTTCTTACATCATACTATTGCATGCAAAACGATCCGAACAAACCTATCGACCGAAAATTTGAACATAGCCTTTGTATTAACTCCATAGTTCTAGGCCATGAAAACACTCACCCCGCTAATCCGAGCGAACATTCAAATCAGCTGTGTCCTCCTACAGTCATTATACAAACAGTGTCCATGATTAATTCTGATTGTAGTTAAGAGTACGTTGACTTTCCACACTAGATTGAGATCGAGTTCTATTCTATTCGAACGTGGTTAGTCACATAAATCATATCATCCATTGACATAAATTAAAGATATACAATGAGACCGAGTAGAAGCTGCTAGATGTGGGCGGATTGGTTCAAAGATCTTTCCCGTACCATGTCCCCAAACCCACACTTTGGTTACCAGACCAAACAGTGGGGCCATTAGTTTGGCACCAATGTTTCAGGGGTCCGTGATTAACCTGTATAGGTATGGTGGCAATCCCCTCTATCGACAACACTACCCCAACGCACCAACTTGCGTGATCAATTAAAAATCGACGTAGGACGTAGGCCCGATGAGGGCATCCGCCTACAAATAGTAAGATATGATATTTATTATTGTTGTTTAAATGAATCTTTTTTAATTAATAATGATATATTTTTTAGGATATATTTGTTATCTAGCATTTATATTTAAACTTTTATTAATAGTAAGATATGATATAATTGTTTTTTTTTTTTAAGTAAACAAGGGGATTTTATTAAATCATAATAAAGTTTTCACAAACATCAAAAGCCACCAAATCCTCGATACAATAAGGAAAGGTGTCAAACCAAACTCTATCCCCTAGCTCAACTGGACGATACTTAGCAAGGGCATAAGCAACCGAATTACCCCGCCTCCTCACATGACCCCAAGTTAAAGAAGTAAACAAACTAGACCTATTAATAATATCACTAATAATATTAGCTAAGGGAGTATAGAAACTTTAGACCCACGAAGGTGTTGCACAACTTATAAGCTATCAATTTCCACCGCTAGRCGATCATAACCTACCATCAATGCCACACGAAGTGCAAAAAGGACAGCCATCGCCTCTGTCGTCTTCACATCCCACACTACTCTCTCCTGGTGCACCGCCGAAGCCACAACATCCCCCAACTCATCCCGTAACACCACCCCGAAACCCACCACACCATCCCCCAAAATGTCTGCGTCGCAATTAGCCTTAATCACCCCTCCTTTGTGTTCCCATGACCCTCCATGCTCTGCCACAGTACCTCCACGATCAGTGCGCCCTATAGTAGCCTCTAAAAACGAGAACGCGCACCCATCACTTAAGCACGAGATCGTACACCAACTTAAATAATGCTCATTCCTTACAACTCCACAACCAACACACTAACCCCACACAACAACACTCCTCGACTGCACACATTTAACACGGCCCACCAACTCAAAAATCACCCACCATATAACCAATCCAACGAGCCATCAAACCCAAAGGACTCCCAAATCTCTTCTGCAACTAGACACCGACTACATTGAAGAACATCTTCAAACCCATAGCGCGCACACAACCCACCAACCCTCATTTAAAACCCATCCCCCAGCTAACCCATTGATGTAGCAAAGCCTTACACACAGCTCGCCATAAAAATTACTTTCAACTTTAGGGAGAAGCCAACCCCAATCCTCCTCCAAAAGTATTTGAAGATACAATGACGTAGACGAAGCTATCCCTACACATCTTATACCAAACGAGCAAAAATAAACCATATTTGTCGAAAAAACTGTTCATTAGTGTATTGCAGAATAAAAGAATCATTACCAGGAAACTCACACAAGAGAGCAAGAATAACATCAGCCCAAACTCTAAAACTATACTCCTCACCTTCTCTCGTCCCACTTACCACAGACCAATTAAGAGATCACACACAAGCATACCCTCATCAATCACCCTAGGTGAAATTAACCCGAAACGTCGTTTGATGGTCAACCCACCTATCTTCCATACATAGACACGCAGTTCATTCCCCACCTCCTTCTCGATCCCTCTTCGACGATCCATTTAGCATTCACAACTCTCCATGACTAATGGAATACAACCAACGATATCATCCAACATCGAACACCTTGAAAATACTTAGCCTTGAGCACACTCATGACAAAGAATCAGGCTCATGAATCAATCGCCACACCTGCTTTCCAATAATACCTCATTAAATAATTCAATATGCAGAAACCTACAACCCCCCCCCCTTCCAACTTCGTGCACACAAATTATCCAAGCTTCCAATAATCTTCGTTCACCCTCCTTAGCACTCCACCAAAAACGGACAATCATAGAGTGAATATCGTGACCACAAAGAAGCCGAAAGCCTAAAATACTTCAAATTTATAGATCGCCTTTGGCAACAGCCTTAATGAGAATCTCGCCTACCTGCAAAAAGAAGTAATTCTCCTTCCAACCTTTAAGCTTCTTACGAACTTCGCTTCTTAACCGTCGCAAAAACCTCCTCTTAACGCCCAATGATGTAGCAACCACAAATATTTTGACGGAGTCTAAATTAAGTAACCCCTAAATACCAATAAAGCTTTTGACTCGTCACTCACGTACGAACCAAAGGTGATTGAACTTCTCAAAATTAATCATTTGACCCCCACACCTCATTACACCTCCAAAACTTCTAATCGCTTGCATTCAACCATCTCGTTACTAAACAAGATAATATCATCACAATAAGAGAAGACTAACAGCGTCATCCTGCGTAACCCGAATACCCACTAGTCTCTCTCTGCAAACATCGGAAAGCATACTCGAAAATACCTCCGCCACACAAAATAAACATTAAGTGAAATCGATCACCCTATCGCAACCCTCTCTATGGTTTTACGTATCAGAATTAATACCATTACTCTACCACAAACAGCTAACAGTTCAACACTCCGCATAATTGTCTGCACCACTACTAGAAAATCCAAGCCGCAACATCGTTACCTCAAAAAATCCCACTCACACGTCATTAGCCTTACTCATGTCTAACTTCAGCACGAAATGTCCTTTTTCCTTTTTGTGATCTTAGAAAGTGAACACCTCAAAGCTACAAGGCTATATCGTAATAACCTTCCCGAAGTAAAACACTCTAATTATGAAACAATAGAATGAAGAAAACTTTTACCTATTAGCAAACTAGATATAAGCTTATAGACTACATTACACAAAGTAATGGGTCTAAACTACACCATGGACTATGCAAACTTAACTTTAGGGATCAAAATAATCCTCGTATTATTAATAGACTCCAAAATCGACTGACCATTCAAAACACTAATAACAAAATTAGACACATCAGACCCTAAAACATGCCAATTTTTTTGGAAAAAATTAGCATTGAGACCATTTGGACCAGGGGACTTACTCGGCTTCATTTGTGAAAGAGAAAAAGAGATATCCTCTTAAGTAAAGGGAGCACACAAATGCTTATTCATCTCGTCAGTAACTCGTTTGTCAAGGCCATAAAGCGCATCCTCAAAATTAGTTGGTTGTGTCGAAGTAAATAGATCCCGAAAGTAACTAACCGCCACCTCCTGAATTTGCACCTCATCTGTCACCCACATGCCATGATTATTATAAACACCATTGATCAAATTCCTTCTCTTTCGCAAAGAGGCCCTCAAATGAAAAAAAAACTCGTATTTCGGTCTCCCTCTGCTAAGAATTGTATCCTTGACCTTTGACACCAATAAATCTCTTCTTTTAAAAGTAAATCATCAATATCCTTCATTAGTAACCTATACTCATCACATGCACTATATACAACCTCATGATTAATTAATTCAATCATGCGTTCCTTTTTCTTTTTAATTAGAGCATGTATATTCCTAAACTCCAAACAACTTCACTCCTTTAAAGCATGCGATGCCGAATTCAATTTGTCTAGCAAGTTATGCTCCCCACTTTGAGCACCCCATGCATTCTCCACTACAACCCGACAAGCCTCAGAATTAAACCAAAAGTCTTCAAAAAGAAACTCCCTACCCTTACACCTAAACTCCTTGTTCCCATTATACTCCATTAGCCTAATCAGAAGATGATCCAATTCCCCATCAACGACATATGCGCGCGAGGGGATTCGAACCGAAGATCAGCGGAAGCAGAAGTGTGTAAGCATGCAGTGCAAGTAACCATTGGGGCAGGATAATCACCATGTCAATCTTTTGAGATGAAATATAATTACACGTGAGCTACAAATCAAACGCACAATAAAAAAAACCTATTTCCTTATCGTTTAATATATATGCGTTACTAGTATTATTGTTATTTTTATTGTCATTATTATTGTTACTAGTAACCATAAACATTACTATGGAAATAGTAATAAAAATCCTGTATTTTCTTGGTTTGAAGGGTTTGGTAAACAAAAATGTCGATTTGTTATTGGGCACCGCCATTGGAGCGTCGCCGTAGTTGAAACTTAAGCAGATCCCTAACCGCCGATGTAGGCATACCATTCAATTGATTGTCGTTGTTCATCTTTTCCGTAAACTAATCACAAATTTTGCTAAACAAAAGCCGTCGCCTTCGATTCAAATCGAAGGCGACGCTAACCCCATTACGCCAGCATCGCCGCACCAAACATCAACGCCACAAGAAAAGAGTTAGTGAAAAACTTCGGAAATTGAAACAAAAA
>SNQN01007525.1:14860-33021 GCA_008642245.1 Bassia scoparia | reverse complement strand
GCTTAATCCATCTCGCTAGTTTCACAATTCTTTCGCGGTCGATTGCCTTGGGCTTCTTTCTCTCACCCGTGAAGATTATTATGAGGGTTAAAGGTGCGTACTAGCCATCGACGAACCAAATTGCATTTCACTGCTCCAATGTTCTTTCTTGCTAGATATGCACAATCGGGCTAACGCCTAGTAGAAAACAATCTTTCCTGCGTTATTTGCTACTGTTTGAACCGCAACAAATGAGCCTCGGAACAAGGGTCTAACATAGGAGTAAGCGAGACTAACTTGTCTTGTAGTGCTCGGCTCTCTCTCGGTAATCCCCCGGAAATCGAGAATACTTTATTGTGCGTTTTTTTCATCTTGGCTCTCATGTGTACGATTACTTATGCGCGTAAACCTTACAGACTCGACGAGGTACAATTAGTCGTGGGGTCTTTACTTGTAGTCACATCGTTTTACAGAAAAGTGTTCTTCGTCCCATTCCACACCCTAAATGTGCATCTAGTCAATGCATGACAGTATCGATAATAACGGCCAATCGCACCATACAATGTCGTCAATTATTTAAATCTTCTGTAACGCTTTTGTCGCGTTTTGATAAAAACGCGCCACATTTCTGAAATACCTCACCGTACATCTGCAACAGAGAAGACTACGATAACATGTCATTAGTGAAGATTTCCAATTGTCCTCTCTTACATAGAAAAATTTACTCGCAGCACAGTATCTGTGACATATACAACGTATAGATTCAAAGAATATAGTTCGAGTAGAGGAGGAGGTACAGCGATATAGCGTATCATGATGTTTTCATTTGGCTCGTTTGTTCTTATCTTGGTATAATGGATTTGCTTCACAAAGTGATTTAGCTGTGAGAGACGACACACGAGATCGAGTGATGGTGTCGTACTTAGAGGACACGCAAGGCATCTAACGATATAGTTGGCTGTAATAGATTTTGTCTTATCGGTGTCGTTCTTGGTTTGGGCTTCGGTCCTTCATGTCTCTATAGCATATCGTGATTGTATTTGGATTGTTTCAGGGTAGTGTTGTTGACGAGGACAGCCGTCCGTCAGAAATTCTTAAACACCATTCTTTTCCTTTTAGAAGTAAACATCACTTGAACATAACTAGGCTTTATATTTTGCTAAGACATAAGGCTTTTTATTATACCGGGTATGGTTGAAATCAGTCTTATGTCCTGATTTTTCTTATATGCTGGATTTTTCGATATGATAATTACAATATTGTGACTAACATATTATTTTCATTTAATGTAAGAACGTAATAGATACTGTAAGAACTCATACACATCTATTCGGTGTGGTACTTACTTCTCTAGTAAATATACTGCCAACGCGGAACTGTCTACTAGCAATTTCAATCTCTTAGGTCACATTTCTTGCGAAAGGAGGCGTCTAGTAATTTTTAAAATCGCGTAATGCTGGTTTTATAATTTTTTCGACCGTTTTACGGTCGGAATTTGTCCAATATATTTTTTGACTTGAAAAAACATTCCCCGGAGCAAATAAAGTCGTGGTTCGACCATTGAGGTGGTAACTTAATATTATAATTTATTTTGCCCAACCATAAGGTGTGGGCCTGACATCACAACTCACACATTATTATTATCACTCTTCTTTATCCTCCACTCTTTTCATTTTTTTCATTCACTTCTTCTCTCCTCGATTATCATCCTTTCATCAACTTCACTCTCTCTCTCTCTCTCCTCAACTTCTCACCTTCATTCACTCTCTCACCTCCTCTATCCCTTAGAACTTATACGAGTTTCTCAGTGTTACTTGGGCAAGAATTCATTTGCTTCGGCACTGTTAAAATTTTCGAGGTTGTTGGAAAAAATATATACGCGGTAGGAAGAGTCCGTAGCGTACTAGCGCTGCGCTCTAGAGGTAAGACCAGGGTGTTTCGAGGACGGAGTTCGCGCTCTGCTTGCTGGCTGTGGTTTTTTGAGGACGTATATACGTCTGAAGGAGCAGCGTATAATACGCTGCCCCTTTGAGCGTAAACGCTGCTCCTCAGCGTATATACGCTCCTTCTCTTCCTCCCCTCCCCCTGTTTGATCTAGCGGCTGATTTGAGAGATTATAATGTTACTTTGTTCATCTTTTCATCTTTCGATGAACGGACAACGATTTTTTCGACATTTATTTAAAAGTAATGTAATAACTGACATAATGCATTCGTTGATTAGGGCAAAGAGAACAAAAGATGGAATTGGACTACTTTGGGAGAAAAAAGCAGCATAAGAACAATGTAGTTTATATTATATGATGACAGTAATTTGTAAAACGAGTCAGATTTAGATGACAGAGTTTAATTATACATGATTTTCAACAGACGGATTTTAGAAAACTAGAAAAGCTGGTTTTTAAAAACGGACTTCCACTCACTTTCTAGATCTTTTCCGAATGTATTCAATTTATACGAATCTAAGATTCTCTCTTCATTCACTAAAATTTCTCGTTCTACAAAATTACACATACAAAACACGAGTACTTTTGCGTTCTTTTCGATTCGTTTTGACAAGCGAAACAGGTTGAATTCTGAGATTACTCCAATAATCGTCTCTCTCACTTTCTTTTAATTTGATTAACCATTTATTAATGAAGTATTTAATGTAATTTCCAATGTAGAAACCGACTTTTTAAATCGTTCATGTAAATATGTAGGTTTTTCATAACGTTTTCAATTTTTCTTCTTGTTTTGGTTTTCGTTCTTTTTCATTATTATTATGCACTTGTCAATACTAACGATTTCACGCGTGGCTATTAGTGTATTTGCAAATTGCAAAACCTAACTCCTCCTCTTCTCTCTCTCTCCTCTCTCCTTTCTAATCCTCGTCGCTCGTTGGTCTCCGCCTGCGACTGCCTGCTCTCCACGGGCCTCCTCCATCCGCCACTCCTTTACGGCCACCTTGCTCTGCCGCCTTCTCGCAACTCCTCGGCCCCCTTCGTCAGAAGCAGCTACGCCACCACTACAACCCCACTTCGCCCATCCCATTTTAGCCGTCATCGTCTCCTGCGCCACTTCTCAAGTCCTTTATAGTAGATCTAMAAGTTTACAATCACACTTAAAGAATTGGTGATTTTTTAAATTTTTTTGTTTCTAATTTTTTTTGTTTATTTATTTCAACTAAACGTACTGAATTGTGAAATATAGTGACTTCAAATTTAAAAATCTAAATTATTTATTTGTTTTTGTGAATGTATAATTGTTTGTGATTGTGTTATCGTGAATCTGTGATTGTAAGTTAATGGAGCGAGTTTTTTTTTTGCTAATAAAAACACAAAAACAATACAAAGTAAGACAAGCCATTGATTTGTTTATGACTAATAATGTGTGATTAACACTTCAACAAACAAAGAGGCTTACCTAATGATTGAAGTGTCTGCTATACCAAAACAAAGAATTGATATGATGCAGATATATCCAACAAATCAAAAACAAAAAGAAGAAAAATAGAACCAGAAAAATAAAACAAAAAGAACAAAAATTAAACCAGAAAAGAAAATTGAAAGCACATGCTAGAAAAATCCATAAAAAACAGACAAAATAAAAAAATTCAAACAAACAATCGAAAAACAAAATCAACAATTGAAAACCGCAACTAAGCAGCAGCTGAGACAGATTTTACAGCAATCAACCTCCAAAGTAAGCCAAATATCAAAGCACCGACAAGAAGTATAATTAGTCTAAAGCATTGACAATAAATAAAGACTTTAACATGCAGACATAAAGTCTGATTTGTTTAATAACAAATAACTGTAAACAGTATGATCAAATTAGTCAATCAGAACTAATGAACAAGCCAAAAGTTAGTACCCTAGAATTTAGCTTCAAGCATCATCAAGATAACTACACAARAACAATATGAAGTGCAGCACAAGTTCATTCAAACAAAATGATGAATTTATCACGGAGAGTAGAAGATCTAATAAAAACAATTACAACAAAAAGAAGTTAAAGGGAGAATGAAAGTGGCGGATCACACATTGCCTACCAAAGCTTCAAGATATAATGACCACATGTCAATCAAACTTCAGACTAATGGATGCCAAGAAGTATTTAAGTAAAGTCAATATCAGAGCAAGAAGTATAATTCTGCAAATACAACTACATATCTCTAAAACAAAAGACACATGCAAAACTGCAAAGACAGCATGCATACATCAACAACTGCATATCTGATAGTCTCATACATCAATCCGTCAAGCTCTACAACGCAGAAATTCCGCTACACATCACCCCTGCAATCAAACGTAACAAATTCAACAAGCAACAATGCTACCAGAAATTTAATACTCCGTAGCAATTAACAAGGCAACAACCCTGATGCAGTRAAGCCCGTGTGAAGGATCCAATAAAAKCCACGAAAAAAATATTTATAAAAAGTATAATACCTCATAGAGAAGGGAATGCATAGATAAACATCAACTAACTCAGTGAATCAACATTAGAACATAGTGTTGTGGCAAGTAGACAAGTCCAAACCAAGTCCAAGCAAGCAAGAACAACCACAAGTACAAGTACAATCCAATACTTAAGCAAGAACAAACAACCAACAAGAACAACCAAGTAAACAAGAAGAAATTCAAGAGATATAGTGAGATAGAGTTACCGTGGGAAACCCGAGAACCGGGAGAAAAACCCACCCTTTGTAGCACTTTGATTATTGATGAATAAACTCCAAATACACAAGCTCCAATTGTATGAAATTGCAAAGCTAAACTCAATTCTATGCTTAAACCTAAGTTTTGAGAAGTTGAGAGTGTTTGAGAGTAATCTTGAATGTTTTGATACAATGTGATGAGAGAGAAATGCAAAATAGAACACTATTTATAAGCCCACCGCCTCACCGCTAAAACAGAGGCAAACCGCAAAAGGAGGCAGAACAGAATGGCGCCACGCCACCCTGATGGCGGCGCCACCAGGATGGCACCACGCCATACTGCTCATGCTTCCTTCCTTGCTTCTTGCATGCTCGTTCCAGAAACTCATGGCGCCAAGCCACTGACATGGCGGCACGCCATCCTGCAGAAGACTTAAACTTTCATCTTTCAACCTTGCTCCACACCTCAAGCTTTCAATCTCCCACTTGGAGACAAGTTTGAAAAGAGCAACAAAACACATGAAAACCATCATAAAACCAACATTAATGTACATAATACGTATACACCAACTATCATCATCAAAACCAATCAAAGGCACAAAACATCTCAAGCAATCAATGTTTGAGACCAATTGAGGCTCGGCATAACCTCAATTTCTCACTAGTCACCACCTTTGTGAGCATATCAGCCGGATTCTTCGCCCCGGCAATTTTCTTCAAACACATCGTTCCATCATCCACTAAGCTCCTAGTGTAATGATAACGCCGCTTGATATGTTTGGTCCGATAGTGAAATACAGGATTCTTAGCCAATTGTAAAGCACTTTGGCTATCACTATACAACACACACACATCTTGTTGAAAACCCATCTCATATAGGAATCCTTTGAGCCATTTAATCTCCTTACCTGCCTCTGACATAGCAACGTACTCAGCTTCAGTCGTAGACATGGAGACGCACTTCTGAAGCTTGCTTAACCAACTAATAGCTGTCCCCCCAATAGTAAACACATACCCCGAAGTGGTCTTGATCGAATCATAGCATCCCCCAAAATCAACATCAACAAAACCTTCTAGAACAACACCATTCCTCTTGTAGCAGAGAGCCATACTTGAAGTACCCTTGAGATACCTTAAGAGCCATTTCACAGCCTCCCAATGTTTCTCACCCGGATTTGACATAAACCTACTCACAACTCCCACTGCTTGTGCAATGTCGGGTCTCGTGCACACCATAGCATACATCATGCTACCTACGGCCGATGAATAAGGAAAGACAGACATCCTTTCCTTTTCCACCTTAGTCTTTGGGTAATCCTCCTTTGTCAATTTGACATCCGATGAAAGAGGTGAGAGCCGAGGCTTTGCATCAACCATGTTGAACCGCATTAGCACCTTCTTAACATATTCCTCCTGAGATAACCTCAAAGTACCCAATGAAATATCTCTAGAAATTCTCATGCCAAGTATTTGCTTCGCCTCACCCAAGTCTTTCATCTCAAATCTTAATGACAATTTTTCTTTCAAACCATTAACATGTTTCATGCTATGTCCCGCAATAAGCATATCATCTACATACAAAAGTAAATAGATACAACTATCCTCATACCTTTGAAAGTAGCAACAATGATCGCCATCAGTCCTCACGAACCCATTGCTTAGGATGAAATTGTCAAACTTTTTGTACCATTGTCTCGGAGCTTGCTTCAACCCATATAGACTCAGTTTCAGCTTGCACACCAAGTCCTCCTTTCTCGGAGCTTGAAACCCTTCCGGTTGCTTCATGTAGATCTCCTCATCCAAATCCCCATGTAAAAATGTCGTCTTTACATCCATCTGCTCAAGGAACATGTTCTCAGCAGTCACGATTTCAAGTAGGATCCTTATTGAAGAGAGCTTCACCACCGGAGCAAAGATCTCGTGAAAATCAATGCCCTCCTTCTGAGAGAAACCCTTAACTACAAGCCTAGCTTTGTACCGAACATCACCATCCGGTTCATCCTTCTTTCGAAAGATCCATTTGCACATAAGAGCCCTCTTGCCCTTTGGCAAATCAACTAACACCCAAGTGTCGTTCTTTTCCAATGAACTCATTTCTTCGCTCATTGCATGCTCCCACTTCTTTGAGTCACCCAACTTTGTTGCTTCAACATAGCACTCCGGCTCACCAGAATCTGTCAACAAATAGTAGTTTGCCGATGGAGAATACTTATTTGGTGCCCTTGTGACCCTTGTAGACCTTCTTAGTGGAGTAACATGTGGTTCATCCCGAACCTCATCATCATCTTCTTCTGAATCACCCAAGCTCGAACCCACCGGAGTATGATCCCGTTGTTGAGGAGATAGTTGCTGAGTTGGACCATCAAGTACTTCTTCTTGTGCTTGCCCACCAATTCTAGCATTAGGACTTTCTAGCTCAACGAACTCCTTCTCATGCTCCAATGAAGCTTTCTCTGAAGATTTCCCACCAAAGTTGTCTTTATACAATGAACTCTCATCAAATGTAATGTCACAATGCCTATGGACCTTCCGACCCTTAGGATCCCACACCCTATAACCGTATTTCGCATCACCATACCCAATGAAGTAGCATTTAATGGCCTTTGGATCAAGCTTGTCTCTCTTCTCGGATTGCAAATAGGCTACACATCCGAAAGTCTTCAAATGAGAGTAAGAAACCTCCTTTCCACTCCATTTTTCTTCCGGAATCAAGAAATCCAACGGCACCGAGGGACTACGGTTTATCAAATAAACTGCAGCATTAACTGCATCCGCCCAAAAACATTTAGGTAGACCCGCATACAACCTCATACACCTTGCTCTCTCAAGTAACGTCCTATTCATCCTTTCAGCGACCCCATTTTGTCGAGGCTTGCCATGAACCGTCCTCTCCAAAACAATGCCATGTTCCTTACATATATCAATGTAAGCTTGCAACTCATACTCACCTCCATTATCGGACTTGATCGTCTTGATCTTCATCCCCGAAGCATTCTCAACCTTTGCCTTCCAAGTCTTGAACTTGTCAAACACATCCGACTTGTGCTTCATGAAGTAACCCATATTTTCCTGGTTGAGTCATCAATGAAGGTGACAAAATAGTGAGAACCGCCAAGGGATTGTATGGGATATGGACCCCACACATCAGTGTGCACTAACTCTAGCTTCTCCTTCTTCAAGGACCGTTGGGTTTTTGTGAAAGAAACTTTCTTCTGTTTGCCGAAGACACAAGTCTCACAAAAATCCATGTCGACTGATTTCAACCCCGACAACTTACCCTTTGAAGCTAGCAATTTCATCCCTTTCTCACTTATGTGACCAAGCCGAGCATGCCATAGCTTGGAATCACAATCTGCAGTAGTAGCCACCATGTTCGTACACCCTAAGGTAGTGTACAAGGTTCTAGTTTTAGCACCCTTAGCAACCACCATGGCTCCCTTGGACACCTTCCAACTTCCCTCACAAAACATGACTTTATAAATGCTTGAGTCTAATTGACCCACCGAAATCAGATTTTTCCTTAGCCCGGGAATGTATCTAACGTCCTCTAGCTTCCATGAACTCCCACTTGAAGTCTTGATCGTGACATCTCCCTTCCCCTCAATGTCTAAAGCATTGCCATCCGCAAGATAAACCCTTCCAAAGCTCCCACTCTTGAAGTTTTGAAAATACTCCTTGCACGGAGAAGAATGAAACGAAGCACCCGAATCAAGTATCCAATTTTCCACTGGACTGTCCACGCTAAGAACCAAGACATCATCACCCGAATCACCACTCGAAGCTACACTCACCAATGAAGTCCCCGCTTCCTTGTTGTGTTGCCCCGAGCCTCCCTTCTTGTTGGGATTAGGACATTCCCTCTTGGTATGCCCCTTTGTACCACAATTCCAACACACAATTCCTTATTTTGACCTCGATTTACTCCTCCCCTTACTCTTCCATCGACCCCTTGAGCTTCCTTTTGCTTGTCTCCCTCATTCCCCTTCAGCAGAATAGGCACCACTAGACGATTCACCCGACTCTCTCCTTCTCAAGCTTTCACTTAGGATCAAGTCTCTCACGTCTTCACATTTCAACTTTTCTTTCCCCGAAGAGTTGCTAATAGCGGAAACCACCACATCCCATGACCTAGGCAACGAAGAAAGCAAAATCAAGGCTTTCACCTCATCCTCAAACTTTATGTTGACCGATGATAGTTGGGATAGAATCGAACTAATCTCATTGATGTGTTCGGCGGCCGAACCACCATCATTCATCTGGACCTCAAACAAACGACGCATCAAGAACACCTTATTGATAGCGGAAGGCTTCTCATACATGTTCGATAAGGTGCTAAGCACCTCCTCCGTCGTAGTTATGTCCTTAACTCCATAAGCAACACTTTTGCTCAAAGTTAACCTAATCACTCCAAGTGCTTGTCTATCTAGCACTCTCCAATCCTCCTTTTTCATACTATCCGGCCTCTTGCCATCGAGAGGTAGATGAAGACCCTTTTGATACAAATAGTCCTCTATTTGCATCTTCCAAAAGCTAAAGTCTTTCCCATCAAACTTCTCAATTTTCATTTTGTTCTCTTCCATCTTAATTTAGGGTTTTAGCAATCAAGGTTTCCAAATTACAATCAATAATTCAATCTCAATACACCTAAAACAAAAAACCTGAGTTTTCCTTACTTCAAACTACAATTGAACTCAAAACTAAGCCACAAACCACCAAAGATTAACCTCGGCTCTGATACCAATTGTTGTGGCAAGTAGACAAGTCCAAACCAAGTCCAAGCAAGCAAGAACAACCACAAGTACGAGTACAATCCAATACTTAAGCAAGAACAAACAACCAACAAGAACAACCAAGTAAACAAGAAGAAATTCAAGAGATATAGTGAGATAGAGTTACCGTGGGAAACCCGAGAACCGGGAGAAAAACCCACCCTTTGTAGCACTTTGATTATTGATGAATAAACTCCAAATACACAAGCTCCAATTGTATGAAATTGCAAAGCTAAACTCAATTCTATGCTTAAACCTAAGTTTTGAGAAGTTGAGAGTATTTGAGAGTAATCTTGAATGTTTTGATACAATGTGATGAGAGAGAAATGCAAAATAGAACACTATTTATAAGCCCACCGCCTCATCGCTAAAACAGAGGCAAACCGCAAAAGGAGGCAGAACAGAATGGCGCCACGCCACCCTGATGGCACCACGCCACCTGTGTGGCGCCACGCCATACTGCTCCTGCTTCCTTCCTTGCTTCTTGCTCGTTCCAGAAACTCATGGCGCCAAGCCACTGACTTGGCGGCACGCCATCCTGTAGAAGACTTAAAATTTCATCTTTCAACCTTGCTCCACACCTCAACCTTTCACATAGAAACACCATGCAGCATGAGAGGCAATGAAAAAGCAAACATAAGCCAGCTTGAAGTTCTTATCGTTCTAAATTTTTTATTTTTTATTTTGAATAAAAGAACATTTTGCGACAAAAAAACAATTATATGATGAAGATTAGACATTGCAACCACACCCTTCAATTAAAACTTTACCAACTAGGCCTTTTGTCCTTATTGCATCAAACCCTTGGCCTCTAATAACATGAAAGAGTTATAAATTTCAATTTATCACAAGTCTCTTCAGACACAATGACACCAAAATGCCATGTACCACATGATTGTTAAGAAAACAGTTACACACTCAAAATTAGAAAACAATTACCTGAAAACTAACAAAACATGCTTCAGAAACAGGCTTTGAGCAGGAATCAACCAAAAAGAACACATCTCACTATAAAACAACATCACAACTACTATAAAAAGGCCTAAAATAAATCTTCTGCAGAAAAAGCCATATCAACCTTCCAAAAAAAAGAAAGCTTGAGCCTGAAAGTTCTTACATATGAGGGGGGATGTAATCGATTTCACAGAAACAAATAGCCAAATAGTAACCCTTAGAAACAAATCGCAAAATTAGAATAGAACAAAGGAAATTTTGTGAATACCCCACAACTTTTCGAGTTTTTGTTAATAACCCCCACAACTTTTTTTTTTGTAAATAACCCCTACAACTTTGGCCTAATTATTTAAATCACCCCCATTTGAACGGAGTTTGTTAGAATATAAGTTGGAAATTTTCATGTTCAAATGGGGGTGATTTCAATAACGAGGCCAAAGTTGTGGGGGTTATTTACAAAAAAAGAAAGTTGTGGGGGTTATTAACAAAAACTAGAAAAGTTGTGGGGGTTATTCACAAAATTTTTTAGAACAAATTATGCTTTAATCTTGTTACGGGGTGGGCAAAATTTTACACTAAAACTCAAGAGTAAAGTCCAGAATCAACAAGAATGCACAAGAAATAGAACCTCAAGCTATTTTGCGAACCTCAACCGGTTTAGCCATATCTTCTATCATACAGCAAATCTTTTGCACATAGAGAGTAATAACTAAGACTTTAGCTTAATTAATGAAAGTACTGCACATAATATGAAACACTTATTATTATACCTTTAATTTTTGCCATTTTTTGCTGTTTTATAGGGGTTTTGGGACAAAGAAATTCGTAGCAACTTCAGCAGCAGCAACAGCGATTAGAGATGCCCTTAGAGGACCCTTAAACCTAAAAAAAATAAAGAAAAAAATTAAAATTAAATAGAAAAAAATGAAATAAACCAGCAAAAATGAAACAATCGAACAATATTGGTAGTAAAACACCAAAAATCCAAAGAAAAAATAAAAACATAACTCCAGATCTAGAAGAGTTAAAAGAAAAAAAAACGAAAAAATCTCGAAAAATCAAAATAAACAAACGAAAATCTCATATATAAAAAAAAACCGAAATAAAAAATTAAACGAAAATGGAAATCCAACCCTAGATCTATTAAATCGAAAAAACGTAAATGAAAATGGATATTAAACAAAAAATCAATTTTATAAAATACAAACCCAGAAAATGAAAAACTCGGAAAGGGTCGTTGGGCAAAACCTAACCGGTGCTCTCAAAATCACAATTTATATTCCGATGCTATAACTATACCAAAGTATAGAGGTGAGTAAGGGGTCGATCATCTGGGAAGGTAACAAAAGGAGTTTAAATCTAAACTACACTAGCTTGGGAAGTAAACATACTTTGAAATGTTGAAATTGAACTAAAACTAGCTAAGCAAACTCTTGAAATAAGTTGTGGGGAAAACAATTACTCTAAACACTTAGGAGTAACTAGTGTCACCTTCCATAGTTAAGTGAAATTCCAATCAAAGAGTGAGTTCATCTCCAACAAATAGGGTGATTGCAATCATGGTTTGGAATTGTGATTAACATCATCTCCCACGTCAATTAAACCTCTCAAAACAAGTTCAAACCTAAGTCCCCTCAAGTTCTTACTAGTATTGAGCAATCAATTAAGAATCAAACCAATGCCCAAGTCAAACCTCACAATCCCTTGCAAAGGGTTGAATCAAGCACCTCTCACCTCACAAACAATGGGTGGCCAAATCCATAGCAATAAAGCTTAAGAAATCACAAATCAAGGCATAAATGATGATTGGAGAGAACAAATTATATCATCTTGGCATTGTAAGGATTTTAGAAGGGACAACTAGCCTCCTAAGCTACTAAACTACTCACACATCATGGTGACAACTAGAATAGCAAGAAAAACAAGTGAAAAGCATGAACTAGAAGCCATTAAAGCAAGGAAATCTCAACAACAAGAGGGTGTCAAAGAAAACAACTCTAAACTACTCCAAAACAAGCAAAACTATGATCAAAACCTTCACAAACACAAGGGCTATAAAACTAGAAGCAAAGGAAATCAAAAACTCAAGTATCAAAAATACCCACAAAAATTGCATAAAACGAAAATCATACAAAACTAAGAGCAAACTACAATAAAACTAAAATCTAAGCAAAGAAATGAAATTACCTCGAAATATTAGTTCAAAAGCATATAAGACTTGTTAGATTTGAGCAACAATTGAGAAAAATAGGGCAAAAACAGAAGCTTCAAACTACTCTATAATGGTGGATTGAAGGAAGAAGAAGAAGATGGAAAAGAATTCTGAAATCTACTCTCTAATTGCTACTTGTTATTGTTTTCTCTCTCCAAAAACTATATATACAAAGGCAAAATACAAGCTCAACTTTTTACAAATTGCTATTACTAAAATATACATGTTCTTAAAAACTTCTCCAAGTCAAGTCAAAAGTGCAAAAGTCAACATCCGGAGTGCAACGTGGACGCGCGTGCAGACGCGCGTATGGGCCCAAGTATGCGCGGCCGCGCGTAGAACACTACCTGAATGGCTGCAGGCGCGGACGAGGGGGGCGCGTGTGGATGCGCGTGCGAGCCTAGGAGGCGCGTACGGATGCGCATGCGAGCCTAGGAGGCGCGTGCGGACGCGCGTGCGGACACGCGTGCGGGCAAGACATGCGCAGCCGCGCCTAAAATGCTTCTGCAATGGAGGGTGGTTCTGTAGGCGCGGACGACTAGGCGCGGGTGGATGCGCGTGCGGACGCGCGTACAAAACCCAAGTCGCGTGTCCGCGCCAAAAACCATTCTGGATGTTTTGGCACTTCTTGCAGGCGCGTGCAAACATGCGTGGACGAAATTGGACGCCCGTGCAACCCCTCAACTGAACTGTCGAATTTCGAACGGCCGTAACATCTTGCTCGGTGCTCGGATTGTAGCTTATAATATATCAATGGAAAGCTCTTAGAGTCTACTTTCCAATGCAAAATGCCCCACCTGCAAAATCAAAGTATAAAAAAAGATATGGCTTGATGAAGATTTTAGAGAAAATGTTTAAGCGCCCTAAAGCTCATCCAAAGCAACCAAAAGCAAACCAACAAGTTGGAAAGCTTAAAACCAACATGTGAACATCTAGGAAACTTGCAAAATACTTACAAAGCTTGTAAATTAGTGTACAAAGATAAAAAAAAGGAGAGAAAACCAAGGAAAAACCTACAAAAACCACTAAAAACTAACAAAGCTTTGTAAAATTAAACAAAGTGGAAATCCAACCAAAAGGCTATTGAAATGATATCAAAAACACACAAAATGGCCAAAATAAGGAAGGAATATGTGCCTAAATGTGACCATTTTTGGCACTTATCAACTCCCCCCAACTAGGACCTTTGCACGTCCTCGAGCAAAGTAAAGCAAAGCAAAAGAAAAAGAAAGAAGAAAACTATACACTAACTCACTTTCGTAGGAATCACGGTCACTTTTAGCAACTAGTGACAAGCCCTTTAAACCCTCAAATCGCTATGAAGGACGAGGAAGGTCTCGTAAGGGTTTCCAAAGAGAAGTCCCATAACTCCTTAAATAAGAGGGAAAAAAAGGCAAAGGTTTTCAAAAACACAAAGAACAAAAGAGAAAGAACCAAAACTAAAAGAAAAAGAAACAAAAGTGTGATTTGGATTGGATTCCTTGGACTTAAGGGACGCTAATAAGGAGAAAGGATGTCCCCCCAACTAGAACTTAAACAAGAGTCAAATAAATATCATAAATTGTGTGCAACTTTCAAAGCTTGCAATAAATCAAGTCATTCTACTCTCTTCCTCTCTCCAAAGCGACCCTCCTTGGCCTCAAGTAGACCACGCTTGGTGACAACACGTAGCTCAAAGTAAGAGCTCAAAGAATAGCATAGAGAGATTTCAAGAGTGAGATTTTAGCACATTGCACTAGACATCCAAAAATGAGAAATTGTGACTCCCTCCACCTTTGTGACTCAACTCTCAAGGTCAAAGGACTTTCCGGGTTGTAATGTATTGGCTAAAGGACGGGTGAGGACAAATGTATTTGGCTTGTGGTAGTATCCCTATACAAGTGAAGTACAAACACAAAACCAAACTTTTGGGGATTGAGGTGCCCCAATTTACAATACTCATACACTTGGGAGGCAAGTTTATAGCACACTTGCTTTCTCCCTCACAAATCACAACACTTGAATTATTTTTCCCAAAGTGCATATTTTTGGAATTTTTGGAATTTTTGGAATTTTTTTGTTTTTTTTATTTTTTTTGCAATGTACTTGGGAATACACTTTGCAATACTATTGCATTTCACTTACACAATTTACAACACTTTGAGGCTTTATACACATAAACTTTACACAAACTCAACAACCACACTTCACTTGTCTTCTAAGGGCATCATCATCATCATCACCGCTCTAGTGGTCACCCTGAACCTGCATTAGAGGGGATTTAAGTAAGAAAGGGTTCCTGACCCACGTGAGATCAAAGTAATAGACTTGGTGCATTTACCGAGTCCCTAAGCTGGTCGATGCATCGATGACTCCTAGTAATTTCACAATGCCTGCCTAGGCATTTGTTTCACAAGATAGACAAATTAGAAAACGACGAGGCAAAAGTCCGAAAAAATAAGCAAAGTATTTTTACTTGACAAACCCCAGGTGGAATTGAGTTCTAAGCAAGCCTAGGAGCTAGAGGAGCAGGCTCAATGAACTCATCCGAGCCTAGGCAAACTCTCAAATCGGCAAAAGGAATCTCCCCAAGATCATAGTCAGGCTGCTACAAACGAAATAGGATAAAGGCTCCGAAAACAAACGGGCAGCATAACGGTTATAAATGAACGGTAGCCATACAAGCAAACGGCCCTCAGGGGGCTTACAACTAATCGACAKAAACAAGACAAAGGATAATGCACTAGTCTCCTAGCAATCAAGGCAAAGACAAGCAATGCAATAATTAAGAGGCGGGAAAGAGCACTTCTTCTCCCCAGTGAAACAACATGGTTAAAGGAATGCACAATTCCAACTATATATATGGTACGAGGATTCCAAGAGAATGCATAAATTCTCTAATGCACAACAATCCCCAGTGAATTAATTACGTCACCATTAACAAGCCATTTTCAAGCCTTAAGCCACTTATAATGGTGAAATCCCATATGAGCGCTTACATTGTTGCAACAAGGTATGGAGAGGCATATCTTATCATCAACAAGCAAATATCAATAAGGCATACGCAAAATTCAACAAATCATGGGCATGAACAAGCTACTATTCATCACCTTCTTCAAGTAGTAAACTTACAAGATCATAAATAATTCAAATTTGCACTAAATTTGACGAAACAAGTTGCAAAAGTCTCACAAAGACATAAATAAGCAAAGGCATTCAACAATTTTGAGCATACACAAGCAAGGAAYAAACCCCAATTTAATTGCACAAATTTGRAAAGTATATTCATATGGCATGATTTTGAATAATAAATTGCAACTTACAAGTGAATTTCAGGTTTCAACTAGTAAACTTACATGGATTTGGAGTTTGATGAGGAAAGTAAGGTGTTTCTGTTTCTGAAGTTGTAATTTCTTGATTTCAGCCAAGATAGCCAAAGGAACTCGCAACTAGCTCTGCGGCCCAGTAAGAATAACAAGAAGCCAACCGACGCGCTCTCTGATCAACAAGACACTTCAATGGCAAACATCGAACAACAGCTTAACCCTATTCTAGGAAAAGCCTTGGGCTGTTGGAATTCTCGCCTTGATGCCAAGAATAAGGCATTTGGGAGCTGAAAGAAAGTTCGACCAGGAAACCCTCGAGTCCTGACGGGGAGGAGAAGACGATTGCGAACACCACTTCCTCCCCAAAGACTGAGACGGAAAAAAGGGGTGGAGCAACTAGAAGAGATGGTCAAGAGGATGTCCGAAAATTCAGTTTCAAGGCCTCGGTTGCTGATTATGAGAATTAAGGGCCAGCTTCCAAGAAGTTTCATCACTGATATTTGCCCAATTCAAAGGGAACTGAAGACCCAGAGGACCACCTCCGCACTTTTTAACATTCTCAATGGTCATCAGGGAATGAGCAAAGAGCTATTTCACTTCGGTTTCGCCTATTACTTTGGACACACATCCATCCAGGTGGTTAAGACTCTGAATCAAGCTAAGCTCGATGACTGGAAATATATCAACACGAGTTCCTAAAGCAGCAGTACAATCCCAGCTATCCTGTTGGTCTCCGGAACTAGAGATGCCACCAGGCAAAAGGTGATGAGAGAAAATTCCTACTTTCTAATAGGTGGGGGAGAAGGCCGCTCAAATGACCAACACCCGAAGAGGGAAATCAAGTCCGCATGGTCATCCAAGAACCTTCAGCAAGTATCGAGAGCCACTCAAGTTTCAACCCATTGATTCATTACTGCTCTACAAGGTTGGCCCCTAGTTAGGAAGGATGTTCAGCCAGAAGTCTAAGGTAACGGTGGAGGGCATTTAACAAGAAAGTGGCTCCCCTTCCAACACTGATCAAATTCAGCCAACATCACCAATGACCAAACTCTTCTAACCAATTCCTGGCTCTCTCAACAAACAGGACCCGTAGACCACCAAGGACATTTCTTCCAATTGGTATGACTTATGAGCAGGCTTTATTAGACTGACTGCAAAAGTGCACTGCTCCTATTGGACCCACCTCCAGACCTTAAGAATGATAAGAATCTAGGAATTGGATCCCAATGCTAATTGTAAGTTTTAATTCCTTTCTTTCACTCTTTGTTGTTCAATTCCTTTGTTTCTTTAATTTGACTAACCATTATTTTGAGTTTTAATTCAATTAAAGCAATGTAGAAACTTAACTTGTTAATCGTTTATTGTAAATATTAGGTTTTCTTAATATTGGTTTCATTGTTCCATTTGTTTTACTTCTCCGACATTTTCGCATTTATTATCTATACATATTATATTTGTCAAATGACTAAAACTATCTGAGTTCGTGTTTGTCTCAACAAATAGACAAAATTTCAATCGGAAAAAAAGCTGATACATTTAGTTATTATTCTGCAACAATCTCTGATTGCTTGTGCAGTGGAGCGAAGGGAGATAGACGATACATATATATTATGCCCCTTACAACCTCTGTGTTAATTTAAGGTTCATCTCTATATGTATAACTAATATTAATCAATTTGTATATATTGTTTAAACACAGACCGGATTGAATTAATCGTTGTCCAATTAAAAGTCAGATTAATATCTAGATAGGATGATAAAACGACCCGGTTTTCTAAGCACCTTATTAACATTGTACTAACAATCATAGTTGACCGCCTTATTCATTGAGAAGTCTTGGATTGTTTAAATAGCAACCCAGCCTAGTAATCAATGCACTCTCGAAAGTCAAACCAATAGGCTCTTTTGAACTTCAATTTTATTGATTTATGGAACTACAATGAAGACCGATAGAGGCCGTACACTGCGCGAATTGAGTTAGCGAATGCCGATTCGTACATGTCGGGCCGGAGGGATCCTTCACGGCGACTGTTACTTGATTGGAGTGGGCCAATATTTGGCCCAACTGTTTCGGCGTCCGCGTATAATACCCTATAAGGCGGTGGCTCTCCCTCAATTCGACTGACACATAGGCCCGCATTCACATGCGGATCCATGGTCACTTCCATGGACACTGAAGCTGAGGTCAACCGCCTGCCTAAAGCGGGGCGAAGCCTAACAAAGGCCAACCTTGTCCACGATTCAAGAGCTACAATGGAGTTACGGGAGTGCTTGCATAAAACAAAGTAAAGAGCAAATGGC
>SNQN01007524.1:0-23460 GCA_008642245.1 Bassia scoparia | reverse complement strand
TGTATCATCTTCAACCTTGCGAACTCTCCATTATCAAACACTGTAAACCTTCAATTTTTGCCGCTATTGACTCAGAAATCCGAGTTTGCTGTAGAAGAAAAAGGGAACGCCACGACTACGACCTGATTCGCGAACCCTAGCGATTTRRGTGGCGTTCGTTCCGCGATTCGGTACGAACGACTCAGATCGCGATTCGCCTCAACGTCCCACGTTCCCTTGGGCTTCYTGCCAATCTGGATCGAGTAAGACTTGGCCCAAAGCACCAAAGTCTCAAGGATCTATTAGTGTGGTCCAACCCAATGTTGGCCAAAGTTCCAAAAATTCGGGAGAAACACAAAGACTCACTGAAGGTGAATTGCAAGAGCATCGAGAAGGGGCCTTTGTTTCCAGTGCGATGAACGGTGGGGAGTTGACCACCGATGCCAGCGCAAGGAACTGAGTGTATAGCGGAGGGAAGCGACGACGAGCATGAGAACGGCGACAAACTAACGTTTCCAGTGGGAGCATCACTCTACTCCATCGTTGGGATTTCTAGTCCCAATACTTTAAAATTCAAAGGGGAAGTGAGCGGTAGCGAGGTGGTGATACTGGTCGATTCCGGAGCCAYCCACAACTTCATCTCTACATCCTTGATCAAAGCGGCGAAGATTCCAGTGTTGGGTGGTGGAAGTTTCAGTGTATCCTTAGGAAATGGTGAAGTAATTAAGAGCAACAGGGTTTGACAAATACGAACCGACAAGGACATCGTCATCTGTGATGATTTCCTTCCTCTCGGGCTCGGCAACGCGGACATCATCTTGAGTATACAATGGCTCGCGAAGTTAGGAGACGTGACCACCAATTGGAAGACACACCGTCTATGGTTCAGGTTAGCGGGAACTCCGATCATGCTTGTTGGGGAGCCGACCTTGGCTCAGCGTTTTTCGTTGTCCCACCTTGAGGACAAGGTGGATGTCCACCGGGGGAGTGATGTAATAGACCAAGATGGTCATGGTAAGAATGGCGGTCAAACCGAAGCACCCTTACAGGTTTACACAAGAAAGAGGAAAGGAATCCTCAAAAGCAATTTGGTCAACTTACCAAGTCATGTTACAAATGAAGATACAACCAAATTGTTGAAGACCAACGCAACAAGGAACATGATTAATCAAGGAAGTGACAATAAGACAACCTTATTTTCTAAGCATGGGTGTTCTAATTAGGAAAGTTGACTTTTGTATTATGTGTCATGAAATCTATTTAGCTGAGTTAGAATGGGAGAGAAAGTATCCAAAAATTTGTAAGTCATTGTACTAGAGAGAGTGATGGTCTAAAATCATTTTGGAGATTCATATCCACGAGATATGCCTATCTTTGTATTATTTTCCAATCAAGCAATGCAATTTCCTTTCTTATCAATTATTCAGAAAATTATTTGTGCTTGTTTACATCAGTAATTAGTACAAATACACCAGAAAACTTCCTATTAGTATTAATTACATCAGTAAGCTTTCCTTACAGATTCCTAGTGAAGTAGGGATTTCTTCATCTTAGAAGTAGTGTTTTTTTATAGGGCAAGGAAGAAGGACCTCCATATGGTTTTCATTGATCTAGAGAAGGCCTATGAGTCTATGACAAGGTTCCAAGAGATGTACTTTGGTAGGCAATATTGAAAAAAGATATTCCACTGAAGTATATTCCACTAAAGTATATTGATCTCATTAAGGATAATGTATGTCAACAAATGTGAGGACTTGTGGTGAGTTAACAAAAGACTTCCCTATAACAYTTGGATTGCATCAAGGGTTGACGTCAAAGCCCTTTTCTTTTGCCACAATTCTAGATGACGTAACAAGATGAGGTTCCATGTTGTAAGTTGTTTGCAAATGATATCATTTTAGTGGATGAAAGTWAAACAGGTGTTAATGCAACATTGGAGCAATAGGCGAAAAGGTAGGAATCTAGAGGGTTTAAAGTTAAGTTGGACGGAGTGTTTTGAATGTCGTTTTAGGACACACGGGTCAGGAGTGGGGGGCTCTAAGTCATGGTGGATTAAATGGAAAGCAACCACGAGAGTGTTGTGTGATGGAAGCATCCCATTAAAGTTGAAGGGGAAATTCTATAGGTATGCCATAAGGCTAGTGTTTGCTCTATGGTACAAAAATGTTGGATTTCTAAGAGAACACATAAAAAAGGTAGGTGCATGCGCAAGAACACTCTTAAGGGATAGTATMAAAAATAATTATCCACAAGAAAGTTGATGTCACATATATGATATATTGCAAGTACACTAAGGGGAAGTCGGTTGCGTTGGTTTCGAAATGTAAGACAAAGACTGCGCACTGGTACAAAGAGTGGGATCATGGAGTTCTCGATCTTAGCAATGGAGAAGAAAAATCTTTGTGGATGAATACACAAAATAATCACTTTTGATTTATGTATTTCACCACTTGTAGGCATTAAAGGCTTTGATTGATTATTATATTGTTTTTGGCGATATTGACATGTTGGTATATCAATAAAAGTTCAATATGTGAGTTAAGTAGCTTCCATGAAGAATAATCTGTAAGCTGAATTTGCAGGTTTCCTCCATGAAGATAAAACTCAAGTTAAAGTTTTAAGTGTTACTCCCTACGTACGAAAACTTTCAACAGTACTTTTTTTTAGTGTAACAAAAATTTTACACAATTTTACAACTTTCTTTATTTGGTAACTTTTTAATGACAAAATATTACCTAAGATTTCCCTTTTAATTTCCAAAACTAAACTTAATCTACACACTTATTCTTGGAAAGAACCACAAATTTTTGTCTTTTTTTTTCCACTTTCTTTCCTCTTTTTTTTAAAGGGACCACAACATTAAATTGTCACTAATTATTCATTAGCTTATTTGAATCTAGGGGCCTTAATCATGTTGAAAAGTTTCGTTACGGAGGAAGTCAGTGACAAAATACCAGAATCAAATACATAAAGCACTGTATGTCATTACAAATTTTATGCTGCTATAAAACAATTCAGTAATCTGCAGAAAGAAAAATTGGGACTTCAACCTTAATTTTTAATATATGCATTGTTAGATCTATGGTCCACTAATGCTTTGTCAATTGAACCTAATTTCACATCGTAAGATAAGATTAGCAATCGAATGCCAGAATTGATTATGGGAGTCACAAGAATTTCATCACAGACAGACAAAATAGCTATAGCTGATATACATCATAGCACAACAGGAAGGGAATGTAAACGGACTAAGTTTCTCCAAACTACAAAATGGAGACAACTTACTGCGAGGTAAAACCCTGCGAATCCACGCATATCAGACGACTGTGCTAGATCTGTTCCAGAGTTGTGCCAGTTTCTGTCATTGTTCAAATGATTCTGCTCTGATCTGCATCCCATAAAAAAGGTTAAGCAATTATGCAGTAAAGAACCAGATTCATAATACTCAGTAATTAACTCATGATTCTTGTAATTGCTAGTGAAAATCACAGCCAGTCCACCAAATAATGAGCTCTTGCTCATGCTCAATCATATTAACTACTTCATAATGACATTCAATAACAAGTAGACTTCAGTCAGTCATGAGTTTGCAAATTCATACAGTATATGAGCAAAGCATGAGAGCATGTGAGAGTAATGCCAGTTGAATACGCAAATCGTGTTTCAGTATAGCTTGAATTTGTCACTAAGATCTCTCCCCAAATTCATATTAAACAATAAAAAAATAAAAACAGATGAGGAGGCTAATCAACCAAACAAGCTTTGAGAATTGAAAGCACAATAATTGACAGTAGTCATTAGAAATAAGATTAGTAGAGCTTTAGAAAGCCCACATTAATACAAACAAAAAAAAAAAAAAAAAAAACAACAAAAAGAAAAAAATAACCGGACAATTATTACAGTGTGAGGATGAAGGAAAATGCTCTTTCTGCAGCTCCCAATGCTGTCTTAACTATATCAACACCTTCATCAACATGCTGTTTTCCCAGATCTTTTGTTGCTGAAGGATCCACGSAAAGATTACAAGCAGAAACACCAGCCATAGGGCAGGCTAATGAAGAGCAAGAAGCCATGGAGCATTGACAGGCATACGGGCAGCATGAAACGACCATTGTTCCGCATGGTACTTGACTTTTGGAGGATTGATATTCTTGGGTAGCAGAACTGTTGGCCCACTGCAAGCCAGAAGTAGGTGCTTCACTAGGATATGAATAATCCCAATTACTGAAGTTCTGCATCTTCTGTAGAATCTTTTGCCTTTGCTCTTCAACTTCATAATACTGTTTATAAAGCTCATTGTAATCATCCATCTCTTGTGTGGTCGGATCAATTAGGGACTGATCTTGTAAAGGCAAATTACTTGACCCATGTGCGTGATCTGCAGGAACCTCTGAATCTGCAACTTCACATTTTTTAGCAGTTTCCCGACTTTCTGACTCCCCCACTTCAGGCTTGGCACATGAGACACTACCGTTCCCCCCATCACATGTCTCAGGAGTACTATGCACATGACATCAGAAAAAGTGGAAGAGAATTAGAAAAAAAAAATAAAAAAAAATAAAAACAGATTCCTTAATCAAACATAATTGACCGACCGCCTGCAGACTGCTGTTACATCTGAACAAGAGCAAAAACAAGTATCCTATCCATACTAATACTGCTTTATATCAGCAATTCATCATGGCATCCATATACTTCCAACAGAGTAATTATGTTGCTTGCAGTTAATGAATGATATGGTCAAGTTACATGGATTGTTGTAGCCTTCCAGCCTACCTACAAGTATTCACAATGAAAATTTTCAAAAGACTATCTTCTTATATTCCAGAAACTGATCATACTACGCATTTTCCTGAAACTGATCATACTACACTCCAGCATAATCCATTATGTTACGTTTTGTAGGAAGCAAAATACTTCTCAGAGTTTGTTGTTACCAAAACACTAATCTTCTAGAACTAGAGAAGGATGCACCAATCTTTAATTAAAAAAAAATTAAGAACATCAGCAAGTTCTACTCTTACCTCTCACAAATTAGATTATACAGGAGAGGGTTCTTTTTAGATGACATTAAAACAGCACAGCAAAAAAAAAAAAAGTATACATATGCTCAGATCCTAAATATCTCTAACAAAGAAAATCTTATTGTGCGTAATTAGTGCGTAGTCATTTTTTTTAAAGCATCTTTGAAAGTGAAATCAGATATCCCTTACACAAAAATCCTTTTGAATCACTTGAACAAAGGTGAACGAGACTTAGCTAGGTGAATGGRGTATGAAATTAGAACACCACAAAATATAAGCTAATTTTTACCCATCGCCCACTTCAATACATGAGTCAATGACAAAAATTCTTGACTTGATCTTCAGCTCCAATGTTATAATCTAAACATTTCAACAAGGCTTGTATTGGTAAATTTGAGTGCAATAAATGCAAATTTTTCAGAATGGTAACAATAATACTTCTAGTCAAGAAGCAAGACTAAGAGAAACACTCATGGTGTAAAACCCAATCACTAACAATATTACTATTCCTAGTCCACTGTAACTATTTCTCACTCCTACCAAGCAAATTATTGTTGAATAATTCCAATCCTGAYATGACCTGGCCATAGACATATGAAAGATTCCTCAAGTTCTCAAAATTCCTAATCTTTACCTTTCACCCACTTGCTAGTTACGTATATGAGTCAGCGCAGCTCCAGTGTCATAATACAAACATTCTAACAAGGCTTGTATATTGGAAAATTTGGGTGCAAAATCGTCAGAATGAAAACAAGAATCGTACTTGTGCAGTTTTGGATACTTATGGCAAGATACAAAACTAACTGTCAAGAGTAACCATATGTTTGAATTGAAGAAAATGGAAGGAAAAGGAGGGGGACAAGTTTCCTTGTTTGAGAAAAGATTTGGGAGGAGGAAGGGGAGGGAGAAGGAGGGATCCATTTTCCCTCTGTCTTTAATAAGTTCAATCCCTCCAAAGTTGAAGAGATTTTGGGGGAAAATGGACCATAGTTTTCCCCTTCCTTTCCCTCCTTCTTTGCTATCCAAACATAGTATGAAACCCGGTACAGAACATTAACAATATCACTTTTTGTTATCCATCAAACACTATTTCTGACTTCCAACTTTATCATTGAATAATTCCAATCCTGAGTCCTGACATGATCTAGGCATCTAGCCAACAAAACCCTTGCAATACTTTAAATCCTTCCCACCTTCCTCAATCCTCACCACTYGTCTCAAGTACACGAGCCTTSAGAAAGTTCAAYATCAATTCTTCAGCACACATAACARCATTATTTCCCCRGACATCCCAAAAACCATAAAATATTGTTCTATGAATATAATTTCCTCACGCAGGACATATATCTTAAATATTGCAAAACCATGACTTAAAACCCTTAACCCAATATTCACATTCAAGACTTGCTGCTGTTTAAAAGATTAAGTCAAAGTCATTTTCCCCAAAATTGTCAATCATAATTGTACTGGGGGCAACGCGAGTTTAAACATCAGGCCTTGATTCAATAATTATGTATGGCAATACCGTTCCCTTGTATACTCTCGTGCGATATCATCAAAGAGACCAGATACACGATAATTACTGTACTGCAACAGAAAACCTATGAAAAGAAAACGCACAATTAAAGGGTCAATACCAGCTCATCTGCTTGAGCAGCATCGAATGAAGAAGAATCAGCAGTACATTAGTAGTTGTGTTCTTTTGCAACCTCCTTTACCATGGCATGATTTCTGCTACAAGTTCACTTTACATACATTTTCAGGTAAGAAGTGAGAATCGTTAATTAACTGTCAAAAAAGAAAAAGAAATAAAAAGTGGATTTGACGAAAGAAAATAAGTAACCTTATACCTGTGGGAATGGCTTTGCAATCGAAAGCGATTAATCGAGTAGAGCAGAAATCATCGCCACAAATACTTGTTCTTGTGCCCATTTTTCGTTGTCTTTGATTATCAATTGACCGACTCTGACCACTAATACAGGTATAGATCAAGTATCGTATAGAAATCCCGTTTGCTTTGTCCGCGGCCTGGTTCTTGAACGGTGTGCTGTAGAATTAGTGTGACTACTATGAGAATTAGTGAAAGATTAGTGGTGCAAATGGGTTGTGTGGACATCGTCGACTAAAGATGGCAAGTTGGTCAATCGGGTCGGGTCCGCCTTAGACCGTTATTTTTGTTTTGAGATGATTCACGACAGGGCCGCGATATTTATAGTCTAGTAGGTGTCTGAAGATTTTTTGGCCTACGATCAAACTCACAAGGTTTATGGGTCTATGGATTTTATAAGGGCGTCTAAATGGGTCTTTTCTATGAATTTTTTTTTAAAAGAAAACATGTTTACTTCATCTAGGCGTCTAGTTTATACGAGCTCCTATTCTTATATGTTCGTATGTGAGCTGAGCGCAGATTAGCTTAAATATTAAAGATAGCTCATAAAAAACCATGATTAACCATAATTTCGAAAACTCAATTTAGTCACATAGTGTAACAACTGTTATTCACACAGATAATCATGTATCATCATCAAAAATCATGAATATTTATGGGTTAGTATTCTAGTCAACTCATGTGCTAGCTTCACATCCACATCAAAATCAATGTTAAATCATAATCCTACACCATTATGTTTGACGGGTGTGTGTGTAATACATATTTGTGAGGTCCAAACAATTGCCACCAGACCTTCGCAACCACATTCCTCTCTTGTGGAATCTGCCCAGACCCGAGCCATGAATTCAATGGGTCTCTAGTAAAATTGTCTAAACCCAGACCTTAATAAAAATGGGTCTGGGTTTGCGGGTTGGGTTGGGTCAAGACCATTGGCATCTCTACTACGTGACGATGATAATTTTAGGATTGGTTTTTGCGATAAATAATCCTCGGTTTTAATTTTTTTAAGAAATAAGGGTAAATACCGTTAGTTTCAGATCTTATTTTTACTTAAGATTACCGTTATAGGTTTTGAATTGGTGGCTTTAGTTAATTAGTACTTCGTAGTGGCCTTAGATGTTAAGAACAGAGTTGTTAACTTTGTGGGCCCGCACTGTGATTTTTTTTTTTCTTTTTCACTCTCTCCTTCTTCTTAGACACATGCGTCTACATCGCACTTGCTTCACCACTTGGAGTCCCCACAGAACTACGTCAACGCTCGCCCACTGCGACTCCGCGTCAACCGAGTAGCATCCTTCTCCGTGCATACGCTCGACAACACCTCATTGACCCGCACCAGGTTCTGCCAACCGTACTGCATTCACAGAGGAGTACGCAGTCGCTAGCGTCCTTTGCCACGAGAAAGCCCAACCACGAAGCACGATCGCGCTCCAACCGACAGACTGATAAGGCAGACCACCCACTTCTATCTCGAACATATGCGTACGCAAACCAACCTGCAGGCGCATCACGTAAAATACAAAGGAAGATACAAATATACATCACGCACTTGAATATTTATCGAATTACCACTTGTATCGACCTCATGTACAACGGCACTGTACACATCGAGGACACACATGGATTTGTCCTTGAGACGAAGGGTCGATAAACTACGCAGCAGCGACAATGGATTGACCACGTGGGCGCTCACGTTCAAATTGTACCGGTGCGCATAATGCTGGTGTTGCGAGATATATTCCCCAAATGCGAATGTGGATGGTCTTGTTTGCTGGCTCGACATTGTTGGTATTGGTTGTTTTGACGATTTCAATCAATGCTCAATAAATAGCAATCTGAGCCTCGTGAGAATTGTTCCCAGGAAAATTTTGACGGTATTAACTATATATTTGCAGAATGACAGTCCTCGAAATTATTGGTGTGCGGTACTGCGTATCTTATAACGTATCAAATTCCTCCCTTATAATGCACAAACGATACACGAAACTAATTATGGCCTCCAGATGCAAGTTCTACAATTTTCTAAGTGTTGTCACTAGGCCAAAGGGTATTTTACTAGACATCACACCTAAATCCCTGAGTGAGAGACGATAGTTTGGGCGTGGTTGGGTGGTAGGGGGTATTGTTCGTGTCTGTATGTTACTGGCTATTTAAAACATCAAAATTCGAGAGAATAATCATGAAATAATTGTAGAACAGAAAAATTAGGTAGATTTTAAAAATAGCTGCTGGTGCGGAACATAGTACCAACTCATACAGAGAACTCTGTGTAAAACAGTGAAGAGATGCGCATCTGACAGCTTATTAAGCGCGGGTGTGTGGTGGTCTTGAGAATGATACAGGTGGGGTTGTGTTCGTGGGTTGGGCCGCGGTCGCTGAAAGCGCCCATGTGGGTTGGGGTGGTGGTGGTAGGGCTGCCCAACGCTTAACTTTTTAAAACCCTTTGAGTTTATCAAGACAAGACCAGGAGAGGAAAGAATGGTGTGGGCCGTGTATTGGATCCTCTGCCCTCGAATATTCCGAGTACGACCTCACGGTATTTCCAATTTAGGTTCAAAACCATCTTTTCTAGTCGGAAACAAATCGAGGAGCCTATTTCATACGTGATTACTCATTTTGGGTGTAATCGCAGTCTGTTTGGTCAGTACTACAGGTGTGGGATACGGAAATTGTTGGGGGATGTATTTAAAAGGGAAGAATTCAAACAAATCGAAAGAAACTGATGTGTAGTGTCGCATTGTGTACGAGGTGGAAGGGACAGAATGTAGAAAGAATAAAAAGCTAACAGAGAATAGTGAAGACCGGGAAGGATCTTAACTCACCAATGGAACAAGGCACCATAAAAGAGGACAAGTACTAGGGTAGTATCAATGGAATTTCCTGAACCAAAGCCACAAAACTCACAAGTTCTGGAATTAACAAAGAAGAATTTTAACACAAATAATCTGAATTTAGTTAAGGAGTTTCGAACAGCAGTTGATAGAGAGACGAGGGATGGCGGTATGAAGAATAGAGCTAATTAGTGAGGGATGTTATGGAAGAAAGGGATAAGGTGTGTTCTTAGTCGCAAAAATACCTAACTAGACATTATTCGCTAGAAGATATCTAAATTCTAATTACATCAGATACATACCTAGACCAGACCGTAATCAATCTGGAAAGAGGTAAACAACTAACTAACTAACACGGGGAAACCCTAACGGACCTAACTAACCAAAACACGGTGGAAATTTGTGAAAATTGATCTAACACACATTGGAAAATCTAAGATATTTATCCTAATATCCTAACAATATTAAATATTCCTAACAGAACTAACACTAATCTAATCTATCATAATTCGTAGCCAATCTAATAATTAAATCTAATAATTACAACCGATTTATTTTTCCAGATTATCTTCCAAGCCGAGATTCCTTTCCAAATATGTAACCACTTGAAAGCAATTATCCTGAATATTATTGTTTATCTCCAAATCAATAGGATAATTTTCCAGAATAGCCAATGAATCCTCATCAGGAACAGTGTGGCTAAACCCCTTCATCATTTGGTTTACAACCTTAATTTAAACCAACAGCATACATAAGTCTCTCCATGAAGTCATTGAGACAATCATAAAAATTGACATAACTGCACTCTCATTATCATCATTCATCAATGACTTTCCAAGAAAACATACAGTCCCAAAAAAAATTCCGACAGCAACAATTTCCAACCATCTTAATCAATATCCAACCAGTTGAAACAATACACATAATCATTCAAATAATATTCCAATTCCAACCATTTGAAAGAATATTTCAACAGCAACAATAACCAATCAACTTAAACAATATTTATCATCATCATAAAAACATTTATCAGAGTGTCAAACCAAACCAGAATCATCATCATCACAATATTAAACAAAAATATAGGGTTAAAGTGAACATCACCAGAGTAACAGACTCAGCAAAATGATGAGAGCCACCTTCTTCCACGGGCTCCCGCTTGACCACCCTTTTCCTTAGAGACCTTCGTGGTGGAAGCGGGGGCAAGCCAGGCTCTTTCTTGGCCTTCTTTGGCCTCCTCATGTTGTCATAGTCAACAGGGTCGAATAACAAGCCACAAACCACCACCCTTTTGCCTTCTGGGACGTTGACCAGAGGGTGACAACCCACCTCACCAATTGGCTCAACAAGATTGGAAGCCATCTTGCCCTTAACCTTCGAATTCCTCTCAGCAACCTCAACAAATTCATGCCCCATTTTAACACCCTTAATCTCCTGCCTCAACTCACCCTCATCATCACTAATAACAATCGGTTTGYTGGGATTCCAACCAGCAAATTGCTCAGACTCGAACTTATGAATGACATCAACACCCTTCCCTAATCCCTCATCCTCTTCCTCCTCTTCGTCACTTTCACTCTCAGTCTCACTCTCTGACTCAACAACCCCCTTACCCTTTGATGACTCACCCGCAAAGCTAACCCTACGGACTCTTCCCTTGACTCCCTCACCCTCAGCCCTTTTCTTTCCTCCTTCTTCTTATCCTCCACCTTCTCAATCACCACGTTCTTTTGGTACTTCCTAAAACATGGATCTGAATGATGAAGCTTCTTCAAAACTTTCCCCAACGCTTTATACGCAACATGACTCAATCGACGATTCTTATCACCAGATGCGTACATCCGCCATGGGTAGGTGTRACCCATTTCAATTCCATCAATGATATCATTAAGGAAAAGAACATCCTCATATGGTTCATCAGGATCCATCGCATCGTACAAAGGGGTTGGATTCGAAGGATTTGAATGGGAAAACAGAGAAATTGAACAACAGTAGCAAAACAAAACAACGATCGAAGGAGAGAGAAGAAAATGTAAGCAAATCGCAAGATCGCAGCATAAAATTGGGGGGATTCAGAGAATCAATTAGCAAGATTGAAGGAGAGAGAGAGAGGAATTAGGGTTAGGGTTAGGAAGAATCTGGAAAGAGGGAATAACATAATGAATAAAATGGGGTGATGAATGATTTTTTGGGGTTTAATGGGAAAAAGGGGTAGGTGGTTGGTGGGARTCATTAAATTGGGGAGGGAATCATCAATAATTAATGAAACAATTATATTAGAGTTAAGTGATGTTAAGCAAGTGATAATGATGACATTAAAAAAAATAAGTAAGGGTAGTTCGGTAACTTCCTTACTTTTTTTTTTACTAAAAGTGAAAAAAAAGTTGCGTTTATTTTGATATTGCCAAAATTGGCAAAAGTTGCGTTTATTTCGATACGGAGGAAGTAGTAGTAGTAGTAGTAGTAGTAGTAGTAGTGTAGATAGTATGTAATAGTAATATAGAATATAGGTATATAGTAGTAATGTATATATAGTAATATAAGTATCATACAAGTAGTCAGTATATAATATCTAGATAGTATATAAGATAGTATATAGTAAAGTATTAGTAATTATAGTATCATAGTAATAGTAGATAATATTATAGCTAGTTAGCATTATGTATAGTAGTAGTAGTATGTAGTAATAGTATATGTAGCTAAGTCAGTAGTTAGTAGTAGATAGTATGTATTAGTAAATAATAAGTAGTATAATCATAATAATAATAATAATAAATAATCAATGTATTATATAATAATAATTATTATTATTATTTTATTATATATTAATGTATTATTATATTCAATCTCATGCATCATCAATCATATTTAAACTAAGTTTTACATTCAATCAAATGCGAATTCACATCTTATAGAAGCTAAAATATATGTAAGGACGAGCATATACTAAATAGAATGGACCGCACCACAATCTCCTCTTTAGCTATGGCACTTACCTGATCCAGTGTAAACAGTATGTGCGATAATGCACGTACCCAACGTCCTAAGCCATGGAGCGATACATACACTAAACCACTTCAGTTGCGCACCAACTCACTCTTTATCCAATCCACGCTAAAATAAAGTAGAAAGGAAAAAGGAAGGACGTGAGCAGCAATCGTTTCTACACTGCTACCACCAATAATTATCAATCACGTACCTCTACCGCTGCATTGCTGCTCATAACCTGTAACAGAGATGCACAAACACGGGCTATGTAATTTTTTGGTTACGGGTACGAATGACAATTTTATTACAAAATGAGACATATCTATAAGGTTTCAAAAAATAATGGAAAAAAGTTGAAACTTGGAAATTAATAAGTAATCAAGAGTCTAATAATTATACAAAAACAAGAGTCTTGTACTAGATTATTTAGCTGATTACTTATACTGTATTACTAATACCAAAAAGGAAATAAAAAAAAATAAAGCAATATTACCACTCCGATGATAGAATAATAATAAAGCCCAATACACCTAAACAAAGAAAGCCCAACCAATACCAGCCTCATAAAGAAACTTTACTCACTTATCAGGAGCATCATCAAAGTTCAAACAAAGAAATAAAAGGAAAAAAAACCCTAACGTCCTAGTCCTACTGACGAGCTAAAGCAGCCAGTGCGCGCTATTATCCTTCTTCAGTTTATATCAAACCTGTAGATATATTTCTTAACATGTAACTATAACAATTTATCATAAAATTACAGTGAGATCCTAATATATATTTAAATTACACAACATATAAAATCTTATTAAAATTCTGACGGTTCTCATGTATTCATATCTCCACAATTATCTCAATGTTTTAACGTACAACATACATAACGCAAAATCATTCTCCAAAAAATAATCAAACAGTCATCAACATATTGACTCCATGCTATGTCGCATTTGTCTTTCAACTAACACCAAACTAACTCCAACTAGCTACTAACAAAATTCAAATTACAAATTCACAATTTTAGAAAAACAAAAAACTAGAAAATTAACAATGAACTAACTATGAAGTATAACTAACAACAATTAAAAACAATGGAGAATCAAAAAAATATATCAACATATTAACAACAAGATACAAGTTTTCATACTATACAATTTAAACAACAATATAATATATATTAAACCTTAGACTAAACAACAATATTAATATATTATATTAAATTAAACAACAAAATATACAACAAAAATGAAAGTGAGTCAGACTCAGACATAACCTCTGGCAGTCGGCAGAGCACCCTGAGCCGCTGAGCAATGATGCAAACGACCGTCGGAGGAGCCGAACAGAGCAGTCGAGTGAGGTAGAACCGTAGAGTCCCCGAACAGAGCAGACGAGTGAGCAGAGCAGAGTCCCGAACAGCAGCAGCGGCGCCGCGCAGAGAGGAGCGAGTCGGTGCCTGGCACGTCGAGGAGCGCCGCGCCAGACCGAGAGAGAGAGATTGAGTTAGGGTTTGAGTGTTTGAGATGAAATGGAAACTGAATGAGGAATGAATTGTGTAATTGGAATGTAATTACAACTTGGTGAAAATAAAACAAAAAATCAATCATTCAACATTTGATCATCCCATGCTATAGTCGCAATTTGTCTTTCAACTAACACCAACTAGCTACCAACATAGCTAACTAACAACATTCAAATTACAAATTCCACAATTTTATAGAAAAACAAAAAAACAGAAAGTAATTAACAATGAACTAACTTGAAGTATGAAACTAACAATTAAAAACAAATGAATCAGAAAAATGAACTATATCAAAATTAACAAACAGAATAAAGATTCATATGAAAAATAAATTAAACACAATATATAACTATCATTAACCTTAGACTAAACAACAATATTAATATATTATATTTAAATTAAACAACAAAATACACAACAAAATGAAGTTAACAGATCAACAACCTCGCATCGGCAGAGCCACCTGAGCGCCTGAGCAAGTGAGCAAACTGGACCGTCGGAGGAGTCGAACAGAGCAGTCGAGTGAGGTAGAGCCGTAGAGTCCCGAACAGAGCAGACGAGTGAGGCAGAGGCAGAGTCCCGAACAGAGCAGCGGCGCCGCGCAGAGAGGAGCGAGGTCGGTGCCGGACCGTCGGAGGAGCCGCCGCGCCGAGCCGAGGAGAGAGAGATTGAGTTAGGGTTTGAGTGTTTGAGATGAAAATGGAATGACTGAATGAGGAAATGAATTGTGTAATTGGGAATTGTAATTACAACTTTGGTGAAAAATAAAACAAAAAAAAGGCTGCCTCAAGAATCGAACACGCGACCAAAACAAAACTCACATGGGCTTTAGACCACTGAGCTAGGAAGTAACATGTGTTTATTTTTCTACTCAGTTTGTTTTATACTTATTTTGGAAGAGTTTTAAATTAAAAAAAAAGCCCAAWTTTTTTGAGCCGATTGGTGGTACACGTGCACCACCAGGGCCCAATATAGGTCCGCCACTGAAAGCAGCACGAACCGCTGTAGCAGAGCAGAGTAGTACGAGACACGAACCACGAAACTTGAAGCCACCATACCTCCTCTACGCTGTCCCCCACGAGCCTCCTCCCAAGCCCTAACCCACAACAGTAGCGCCACGCCGAACTTGGCCGGAAACCAAACCAGGAGGATGAAAGAGAAGGTTAGTGACTTGTATAGTAAAGAAAGTAGCAATGATTTAGTGAAAAGCCCAAAAACATAACTGAAAAGTAACTAGGTACGCCAAGTATCCATTTTCAATTGGGCCGTACCCGTACTTGGTTCTTGTTAGAAAAATATTGGATACGGTCCAGGTGCATTGGGTACGCGTTTTGGGCGTTTTGTACCCGTGCCTAAACCCGACCCGTGAAACATAACTATTTTTCCGTATCCATGCAATGTACGCTGCAACCACCTAACCAGGTACGAAGTCAGCCAACCTAGATTGTGTTAAGGAGGAGATCACGTCAGGTCAACACACACATCCCGACCGTTATCCCAAGAATAAAGTAGCATATCATCTGGTCGAAAAGCCCCATCGTTCCCATATACTAAACCAACATTAACCTCCTTACGAGCAKAAATCCTAGACCGATAATTGACATCCAACAGGGTGTCATTAACAAAATTATGACGCTRCTTGATACCCACCAACTCTGTGCAAGACCCGGCATGATCCCCAAAGATATCCCCATCAAAAACCCGTGAGAAAGTAGAGCACGACGTCGAAACGGAGAACAGGGGAGCACTCAGACAATAGGAAAGAACCGAGCGATAAGTCTTACCGTTCATAGTCTGACCCAAACCCGAGATTGGGATCGCCCGAAGCCAAGCAAAGGTGTGATCACCTTATAGGGATTTCCACAAGGCATGCTAGCGGGTAGACAATGAGAATATGGATTCTGCAGATGCAGTAACCATTGTGAAATACAAATATGCAAATTATGAGTTTAGGGACAGTGATCTCACTAGGGTTACCCGTAAGGTCAGTCTTCACAATCCGGTTAAAAAGAGTAAGTGCACCATCAAAGGACAAACCAAGACCATAAACACTAGAATGCTAAAGAAGTGCAGCCTGTAAACTAGTAGACTACATTCGCGACACAAGAAAAGCTTAGTGTCGAACATCACCCGCAGAATAAACACCCAAACCTCCATATACAAAAGGTGGCAAGACGCCATTGCCAATCACCAAAACCAGGTTTTGAAGTTGTGACCATGTGCTCCAAAGAAGCACAAAGAAGTGCAACATCTAAAGCGACCTGAGCCGCCTCAAAGAGATGAGGGTGGCAAGTATGCATAGCAAAGTAGAGTTTTGAAACACCAGTACACGCATGAAGAAGTACTAACTCACATTGCGAATCATTAAGCTTAGCAACAGCATCCATAAGAGCAATTGTCTTCGACACTCTCTGTGAAACAAGCTCACTGTAGACACCTGAAAATGTGTCTCCCCAAATGAGTAATCCGTGATGAAATATACCGCGTCTCGCGTTTGTTCCGACTCGGAAAAGATGCTTTGAACTCACGAAAGTTGGAAATACGTGAGGTCATACTCGGAATTATTGAGCAAAGGTCACTTACAAGGCAAACATATTTTCTTTCGATAAATTCAAAGGTTTTCAAAGGTTTTCAAACAAGTCACGCTGGCGATTCTCTATTGCTTTTGATTTCATAATTGCGTTCAATTTTTCTGAGATCAGCTCAATATTTTAAATTATTTCTGATTTTATGAATTTTCTATGAATTGCAATGTTTAAATCCGACAGAATACGCAGAAAATATGAATAATTAGATTATGACCAGAAAATAGTGGAACTTCTAGAACATTTAGATAATCCTTGCTTGAGTAGCAAGGGTTAGGGCGTCGAGATCAAGGAAATGACGAATAGAAATCGGAGGATAATCGAAATATTCGAGGTTTGTGGAAAGAATAACATTTATGGAGGTATATACCAGATGCTGAGCGTATATACGCTCAACATGTCCTAGCATTTGCCACATTTTGGAAAATTATAGATAGCGTATATACGCTGGGATGAGCGTATATTACGCTCCATGGAGCGTATATCTCTTCGCGATACGAGGGGTTCTTGCTCTTTTTTTGCTCGTGTAATATATATACTTCTCTGCTTGCTACGTCGGAACGATTTACTTCATGATACGACTTTTCCCTCACTTCACTAACGATTCAGATCACAATTCACACTTCAAGACAAATCACGAGACAATTTACACTCTCAACATCAAACACATTCGTTTTCAATCAAAGCATCGATTCTTCTTCTGAATGAAAAGCCGATAATAAGGTAGTAAATTGAGATACTACAAAACTTTCTTTCACATCTTTTTCAATCCTTTTGTCTCTTTTAATTTGATTAACCCATTATTTGAGTGTTAGTGAATAGAGTTGAATTTAGAGACGACGAGTGAAACCGCACCTCTACTGTCATAGGCGTAGTAATAATAGTTTTCTTAATATTTTTCATTGTTGTCTGCATGTCGTGTTCGTGTTTTTCATTAATTATTATTACAGTTTGTTATTGGATACAGCGCTGCGTTGTTTTGTCTCAAGTAGCAGATGCAATGGCGAAAGGCGATTCCTTGAGTTGATTCTTACTAATCCTTGATTGTTGCAGTGAGAAAGTGGGGAGTGACACTATACATGATTATATCTATGCTGTACTAATTCTTGTTGTTCATGTCTTTTAAGATATGGATATCGTTCACCACACTGTGTATATATTGTGTTTTAAACAAACTGTGGTACCGATTTAAGATCGTGTTTGTATAAATAAAGTCAGATAATCATGGACACGCGTTTTAAGTCCTATTAAATTGATAACACACGTGACTCGCCTTGCCATGGTAGAAGGTCTTGGTTTGTTCATAAAGCTAATCACAACAGTAATGCAATGAGGTCAAGTCAAGATCAATAGGCTTTTTGAATTCAACTTTGATATATGGATTTAGGAACACAGAGACTGAGTAAGGCTACATGCGGGTATTGGGTTAAGATCTGATTCGTACATGTCGAACCACGACTGGTCTTATGGACGTGGGCATAATTGGCACATGTGGGCGTCCGTGATATCCTATATGTCAGGTGGCGTATCCCTCAATGCAGACACACCAAATCGATCTATCATGCGGATTCCATGTCAACTCCATGACTGAGCTGAGGAAACTGGCCTGTTAAGGGGGCGAGCCTATAGTTTTTGGCGATTCACTGGGATAGATCAATGTGAGTGGACGACTTGAAATCTCGTAGTTCATATTCTAATCAATTGATTTTGCTTGTCTTCGATAGGTATATCAGGCACCTTGGTCTATATGGCATGTTCTATGTCGATTGATGACTTAAGGGGGGATTTTAATCTGTTGCATGTGTTCATTGTATCAAGGCTAAGGTAATTCATCGCCATCTTAGGCGTATCACGTGTTTAGAGATCGCATATGAGTATTCCTGGCATTTCTCATCAATATTGTGGTAGGTTGAAATTGGATCAGCTCTTACTTTAGGATGTACACATCAGAGCTTACAAGCGACCTATAGTTCACATATGAGGATTTCTGACTTAAGTGAATAATTGGATTTGTGTGTATCATGTGCTTGTTAACTTGTGACTCTTCATTCAGTGTCAATTCTTGCCAAATAAGCCATCCTTAATTCTATGGTTCTGGTTCAAGACATGAAGTTTTTTCGTTGATCATTAGTTATCTAATCTAATTCAATTCAAACTCCATTCTGATCTAGAGTCTGACTTAGAGATTCCAATCAAAGAGTCTTAATCCTGATTAGATGATTTTTGAACTTAAACCTAATTAGGTTCATTCAACAATTCATATTCAGACATAAGTATGAATTAGGTTCAACTTCATATTCAACCCAGAGCCTTGAATCTGGAATTAAGGTTCGCTTCAACTCAATCTAAGCAACTTAAATCGTGACTGGTGTGATCTAAGAGACTACCCTATCACTTTGATTCATATAGGCCAGTTCAATTATAAGTGGGTCTTGAGTCATTAGAGGTCTTAATTCTGCAATAGCATCTTAGGTTTGAATCTTTCGATCTAGCTACCTTAAATCAGGATTTAGGTCTAGCCCATCAAGTTTCTTCGAGATCAGTCTCTTAAGTCTTCAGAACTTCAGAGAACTGAGTTAGGTTTGTTCTTAAGAGTTTTGGGTTCTAAAGTGTAGTTTCTTGATTTCAGCAATGAAGCAAAGACTGCAACTTGTCTCTGGGGCCCCAAGAGGCAAGAAGTACGACAATCTACTTCCACAAAGCCCATGTCATCATTGACCCTGAAACATCCCAAAAAGCTAATCCTATACTCCTTGGAACTGGAAAAAACATAACACCATTACGATTCATAATCTCATGATATAAGCGTGGATATCGAACTGCGGGACTTCTCTAGATTGAGTCACAGATCCAGTTTACATGTCCTTCAATCCTGTCCCTTGAGTTATTTCTCTTCCTATACAATAAGCATAATACTTAGTTGTCTATCTATCATAAAGTCTTCATGTTTCTGGCAATATATTTTAATTCTAATGCAAGTCTCAACATCATTGGCATATTTGATTTAATCAATGCTGACTCATTATTTTTAATTTGAACATATGCCCAGAGAGCCTTCTTTCACGCTCCAAAATGACTCCTCTTCCATACTTTGTCACATCAAATCAAAAACCCTTAGCACTTGAGCCACAACATTATCCTTTAGCCTATCTTTCTTTATTACCACATATATAACCAAACGGTGCGTAGGAAAGACACGTGCAAAAAAGAAAAGACAAAAGTAACAGGGAGAAAAAAAGAAAAAAAGAAAAAGCAAAAATCAAAGTTCAATGCCAATCTCACAAATGCAAATATTAATCATATGCAATAATTCAAAGCCCAAAAATAAAAGAAAAGTCTAACAAGACAGCGCACTCGTGGGTCTTCGTAAACATCAAGTTTTCAAACCTAAAAGCTCACATTAAACCAAAAGCCTCTCACCGAGCATTGTCCATTCATTTTAGAACTTATACGTTGGTATTTGATTCGTAGGATACGTGTAAGCTTCCGAGGTGATACCGCATTAGCATTAAATTAAACTCATGAGGTTCTTTGAGTGTTTGACTTGACTAAGAATTGATTTATGATTTGTCCTATGTTTTAGAACTGACATATGACTCAGTTTGAACAGACATCATTGGGCTTCTACATCGGTATCTAGCACATCTTTGACCCCTGTCACAAATTTTTGATCCTTTTTTTTTCTCGAACATATCGCCTATTCTTTGGCATCAAGGTCATTGACTCAATCCGAAGAAGTAAAGCCCCTGACTTGGGTCAGTACATGTTGTGGGAATCATCCACAATTATTACTTCATCTAGTTGTTGACTCTAAGATCGTTACCAATTGTCAAAGTTTTGTGGGCGGCTGTGTCATCATGCTTTAATTTCAGTTGGAGGCTTCTTGTCTCTAGCCTATACGGTGTTCTAATGTCTTATATTGCTAAATGTGGATATGAAAATACTTTGGACCTGTCCTTTTCCAATCAAGTCACTGTCTGCCAATGTTAGCAAATGTACTTTCTCTAGTAGTCTCAATTGACACTTTTTCATATTGGAACTTGTACTAGATTAGACCTCTAGTATCGGCCTTTCATGGTTAGAACAGACCTAGACTGGATCTCTTCAAATTCAATCCCTTTCAATATGTTAGAATCAGTACCTAGACAGACACTTTCAAATATGGTAGAAACAAGACTAAGGACCGGAACTTTAGTCTTTAATTCAAAGTCAGTTTCAAAATCATGTCTATAAAGACATAGACTGACTTTTTCAAATGTTCCAGTCATCTTTCAATAATGTCTAGAATCAGACTAGACAAGCTTTCAAATCATGTCTAGAATCAGACTAGACAAGAACCTCATCAACATGTTTGAACCAGACCTACGACGAAGCACTTTCAAGACTCCCTCAATCATGTCTAGATATAGACTAGACAGACACTCTAACCTATTACTAGAACAACCTAAGACAATGTATTTCAAACAGTTAAACCAGACTAGACAGATCTTTCAAATTCAAAGACTCCTCTAAACATGTTGAATCAGTACCTAGTAAATGATCTTCTTTAATGACTCTTCAAACCATGTCTAGAACCAGACCTAGACAGACTCTTCAATGTTCTCTAGAATCATGTCTAAAATCAGAATATGACACACTTTCAAAATTCAATGACTCTTTTCAAACTATGTCTAAAACAGATCCTAGACAGCTTCCAAATTCAAGAGATACTCTTTAAAATAATGCTCGCCCTTCTTCAATATAAGGTCACTAATTGTAAAGTCACATTGCATGTTAAATTTTCTAACTAAAAAAACTATGTGATCATACAAGTAGTCCCTTAATCTGAATTAGGGTGTTTTAAGTCAATAGTCATTTCTCGGAAAGCGGGAGCACTAGCATTTTCCGTCAGCGACTATATATTAACGGGAATGACGCTCAAAGGATAGACCACACAAGCACAATGTACCGATGGAAAAGCGTTAAGGTAAACTAACTTTGTGTGCAGGTACTGGACGGCGTGAAAAAGGGTAATCGGGTCGCAGAACGTCTGATTTGCTCTCCGTCCGAATCGAATAACTTTGACTTCGTCTTACTACGAAACATGTTCTTCAGACTTAGTCAAGTGGGGGCTTCTTCTTGTATCGCACATTGAATATATGTGTCTCCAAATGAGTTAAATCCGTTATGAAATATACGCGTCTCGGTTTTTGTTCCGACGGAAAAGATGCTTTGAACTCTTACGAAAGGAAATAGTGAGGTTACCGTAATTATTGAGCAATAGGTCATTACAAGCAAATATTTTTTTCGATAATCAACGGTTTTCAAGTTTTTCAACAAGTCAAGTGGCGATTCTCCTGCTTTTTGATTTCATCAGTCGTCACATTTTTTTGAATCGCAATATTTTTAAATTATTTTTTGATTTCCATGATTTCCTATGAATTTGCAATGTTAAATAGCAGAATAGGCAGAAATACGTGAATAATTGAAATCCGAATACGTGGAACGTTTAGAACATTCTAGACATCTGCTTGGAGAGCAAGGGGTGTCTAGGTGCGTCGAATAGGGAAATCACGAATCAAATTTCGGAGGAAATCGAACATATTTCGAGTTTTTGGAAAGAATATATCAATATGACGTATATACGAAGCTGAGCGATATACTCAATGCCTACGAATTGCAAAAACTATTTGGAAAATAAGAAGCTATTACGCTGGGATGAGCTATATAAGCTCCCAATGACGTAATATAGTCATACCAGCGTATATTAGCAGGGTTGCTTGCTCATTTTTTGCTCGTGCTATAAATATCTCTGCTTCTCAGTTGGACACGACTTCAACCTTCCTTGATTATTTCACGCTTACTTCACACTGATTTAAGCTTCAAATCTTCAAGACACAAGTAAGACCACATCTATACCTCAAAAACTCAAAAACATCGATTTAATTCAAAGCAATGATTCTCTTCGAATCAACAAGCGAAATAAGGGTATAATTGAGATTAACTATCACCAAACTTTCTTTCACATTTTCAATCCTTTTGTCTCTTTAAATTTGATAACCATTATTTGTGGTTTTAAAGTTCCATTAAAACTGTAGAACTCATCTTAATCGTTATTGTAAGAGTAGTTTTTTCTTAATATTCTTCATTTTTTATGGTTTTGTTTCATTTATTATATCATTTTTGTTATTGTCAATTACTAACGCGCGTTTGTTTGTCTAAGTGCAATTTTCATCGAACGGCGATCCTTGGTTTTATTCAAATTTGATTGTGTTGCATGGAAAAGGTAGGAGGAACAGTATAATATTATCATGCTTATTAATTTTGTTTTCATGTTCGTGTATTATCTTTTCACCAAGTGTAATTATTGTTTAAAACAAGACCGGAATTTAATCGTTTGTCACATTAATTGTCAGGTAACATGGACGACTTTTTCTAAGCCCTTAATTAACATGTGATTAACAATCAAGTGATGCCTTATCATTGTAGAAGCTTGGTTTGTCATAATTAACCCACTAGTATTAATCGCACTTTCAAAAGTAATATCATATGCTCTTTGAATTAATGTTATGATTTGAACTAACGAGACGAGTAGAGGGCCGCTACATGCGGGCCGAATGGGTTACAGATTGATTCGACATGTCCCGAACTAGACTGTTATTGATTGGAC
>SNQN01007523.1:9886-33029 GCA_008642245.1 Bassia scoparia | reverse complement strand
GGTAGTGCACTATCTTAATAAAACCGTGCCTCTAACTGCATTGACTACCTCTTCTTACAATCTTGAGTGCGATATATCGGGTGTTCTCTTCTTAAGTCTTGCTTGAGCTTGACACGGTTTGCACCCTCGGCAACCAGTGGTTGGTATGGTATGTTCAGCAATCTCTGGATCGATCCCTGGCATGTCTCTGTAAGACCATGCGAACACATCTTTGTATTCTTTGAGAGTCTGGATTAACTGTGCCCTTTCTTCTRYRGYAAGGCTGAGACCTATCTTTATCATTTGTGGTTCAWCATTGCTAGAAATGTTGATTTCTTCAGTGTCTTCAATGATGGGGTTTCTTTGCTCATGTTCTTCCATTGCTTTTATTAGTTCATCATCATTTTGTTCATTTTAGAAGCATCAGAATTAAAGTAGTCAATCAAGGGAGGAGAAGAAGACGAAGAGTAAGCAAAAGGCATAGTCTTATTGAATTCAGAAATCATTACATCGAAAGCAGAAGCCTCAAAAGAGGCTGAGAGAACATTATCAGACTCCAAAACAGGTTTATTTGGTCTAACATGACCGTCCTTGACCTCGCTAACACTAGACTCCCTAAACTTAGGACTGGACTCAGACTCAGAACCTTCCTTAGACACAGATTCCTCAAACATTGGTCCCTCTCCAGCAGTGAAATGAAACTTGCGGCCGTCTGGTGCAGTGATCTTCAAAGTTTTGCGCCATCCTCGAACAATGTTATTTGCAGGAGTAATCAACTTAGTTGGGTCGAAGGACTCGTAGCTCACCACCTCTTGAACGGTAGCTTCTGTCTCTTCCTTTTCCATGCCAAAGAGTAGACCCATGCCCATGTGATCATCAATAGGGGTTGCGGTTTTGACAGGATCATTGACCCTATCTTCATTAAGTCACGCTGAAATACCTCGAGTCCTGGAACTTTATTGCCATTTCATCAGTTAGGAGAGGTTCAGGGAAGTCGAGCTCGAACCCTCATCTCGCATAACAGTAACATTGAGATAGCTCGGAGGCAGTGGTCGTATTTTAAGTTCGTTCTCTCATAGGAGCGTTTTGTCTTGCTCCTTATTTCTCTTTTTGGGGCGAGATATCCAGCCCGAACTTGTCATTCTTTTCTGTAGATCGAGAGGGATGAAGATGCTCCTTGTTGGATCTAAGGCCATTCCAGGAAGTAGCCTTGTTTCTTGTATAGCTTGTGCAGATTGGCATCATAAGGGGATTCTTCATCACAGCAGTTGAGACCCCCAAGATTCCTCATCTTATTGTCATGCTGGACTTGCAATTTGGACTTCCTATTGCTTGGGATTTCATGGGAGATGCATCGTAGTTACGGAGCGCCTGAAGTTAAGAATTAACTTTCTGATGATAAGATGAGCCGACGCGCTAGTTCATGCCAAGGGCGACCCAGCATAGATTGATGAGTTTTAACGTCCATTACTGTGACTTCAACCTTTTTTCATTGGCTCCAGCAGCAATGTTCCCATTACTCCGAGAGCTTGTCTCCTTGACATATCTAGCACGACTTATGATATTACTGCTTGAGATCATCATATTGCGATTCCACTACTCTTGACAGTCTTTAAAGGCAACCTTGATGGCAGATTCCATTTCTACCAAAGTATTGATATTGAACTCCTACACACACAGTGAGTGAAAGCCTCTGTGTGGGCCTTCAGCAGGTCATCGTTGGAACACCTGTAAGGTGGACAGCTGGTTGGTTATAAATACCACCTTCTGGGTTGTCTCCCTCGAGACATTGATTTCTACGTTTGGCTTGAGAGAGCCTCACGGTGATCTTCGATGGTGCACGTAATGCCAAACGTTCATTCGCTTTGGTCTTCTTAAGTTGCTTAATGATAGGTTCTTTCTTACGGTGTGATTGAGTGTGCAGTATCATGCTGCGGAGTGCGTTAGGAACACGCCCACTCCTGTGAGTAATGCACTCATCTGGTGCCTTTGGATATCTTGGTCCTGTAATTCTTCTTCGATCTTCTCCAGTCATGGCTTAATAGGTCCGACGCCTTCACCAGTTCGTCGTCATCGTCGCTACATCAAGCACCTTAACAGAAGTTGTCATACAGAGTAGTGATATTGCGAGCTTGACCCACTGAAGATGAGGATAGTGGTCAAAAGTGTTCCTTCCTTCAACAGAATCATGAGAGTAGTAAGGGTTGGAGGATGTTCGGATTTTTTGCCCTGGCGAAGTGGAGCCTTCCATCTTCTAACATGTCTTGATCACATCCTTTAGTTATCATCCTCGTTGTGTACCTCTGCCTTGATGGTACTTCGCAGTACTTGAGGGTACCCTTTCTAGCGTCGCTTCTCTGATCAGGTCAGGAGTGGGACCATAGTGCGATCTTCTTTATTTTGAAGTCGCTCAAATGCTTGAGTATAATCATGCCAATGAGTATTCACGCCTAGGATAGTAACCTTGATCCTTGGAAACCAGATGACTTGCAGTGCAGAACATTTGTTGAAACGCAGAATTGTCCTTCTTGTTGTTTTCCATCTTGGTTTGTTATGCTGAGCTGTTTTCTTTCATAACATCCTCAATGCATACCAATTGTAGCCTTATCAAAGTATCTTAGCCCACATACGAAGAGATTTTCTGATCTTGTTGTAAGTTTTATATGACAAACTTTCACATTTCACTCAGGAGATATGAACCGTTGTGCAGCAGACTTCTTCCATGTATAAGAGCGAATGCAGTAAATCCCTCTTTCTCGCCTTGTTTCAGAATTTCAAGTTCGCGAGAAGTGATGGTGCGACTGGATGGTGTCGCAAAAGCCATGCGAAGGGCCAACCGCGAGGCCAAACATAAGGAGCTTTTGTACCAAGAATCACTTGAGTACCTCCAGCAGCAGACTCTCGCTGTCAAAGGAGATGATGCAGAGGCTACTTATACTCTTCGCCACGGGCTAAATGCGGTGAAGGCGGCCTATCGCAAGTCATTGGAGGGCTACCACTCTTTGCTCCAGAAACACAACCTCGTAGTCGTCGCTGAGAGGGCTAAAGTTGAGGTTGTTGCGAGGCTGAATGCTGCAACRCCTCATGTTGAGGAAGAGGCAATGGCGAAGGCAGAAGGAAAAGTTCGAGACGAGTTGGTCAACCTTTGCTTCATTGCCAAAGAACAAGATAGGGAGATCGTAATGCTGAAGAAGAATTCGAAAATGAAGTTCGCAGAGGCTAAGAACTTAAGCATTGAAGAGATGCGAACACTGATGGAGGAAGCTTGTCACCTCTTTCCTACGAAGAAGTCTTATCCTTTTCGTTGCTTCAGGAGAGATTGGACTATGTTGAGACAGTCAGCATCATTAAAAAGATGCCTGACACTGAGGAACAACCAAGGCCTCCAATACCAGAGAAAGACTTCAAGTATATCTATGTCGAAACTGAACACTCGACGGATTCAGCGCCTTATTTTGGTTCTTCTTCTTAAGATAACGAGGGCGTGCCTCGTAGGGAAAGAAGCAGCAGCAATAAGGAGGAAGGTGGGAATAATGAAGGCGAAGGTCATGTCTATGATGCCAAATATGRCAAAGATCAAGACCAAGACGAGCTCATCGAYATTGAGAACGTCAATGATATGAACGTTGATGTTCGCATTCGCTGAAGATCCCTTCTCCTCGCGCCTTAACTGTCCATCTCAGGTTAGCGTTGTACCCTTGTTGTATACTTAATTTTTATAAGTACCAGGCCTCGCACAACAATTTTTTTTTGCTAAGAAGACTTGTAATCTCATTTTCAAATCTAATTGAAGTCTTCTTGCCATCTATTATATGCTTTAAGTATATTATCTCGCATTTTACCTTCGCCTTCTGTTCTCTCGCACCTTTTAATTGTCTCGCATTCGGACTTCGCACTTTCTTTATTATGTACCTTGCCCCTGTAGTCCATCAAATCCACTTTGGTTGCATGGGCTACACATATCCTTATGACCTAGCTCAGGTATACAGGTGCGAGCAGAATTTCCGTTAAGCAGCGAAACCTCTTTCTTGTGCAAAATGTCCAATCAATTAATCATACTGATTGCCCTTAAACTTGGAGATTGAGTCAAGGAATTCGTAAGTTGTCTTCGTATGTTGTAATGTGCGAGCCTCATTTGCTCGTTTTTACAAAACGGTAAGCTCGCATTTCGCAGCTTGCCCTTGAATGCAGATATGTGCGAGCCAATTTTGAACGTTTTTACAAAACGGTGAGCTCGCACCTCGCAGCTTGCCCTTGTATGCAGATATCACTACACCAAATTTAGCTTTTTAAAGCTTTAAATGAAAGCGTTTTTATAAAAGCGCTTTAAATAGTTTGATTTCAAAGCGTTTCTTAAAGAAACGCTATAATTTCAGTAGTATTAAAAGCGGTTGTAAAATAAACGCTTTTATTATACACAAAAAGAAAGCGCCTCACAGAAATGATTTTAATAAAGGGCTTTAAATAGAATTTTTAATTCAATTATGAAGTATAAGCGTTCATATTCAAAAACCCTTTAATTAATATCTTTGAAATTACRATTAAACATAATATCTTTGAAATTATTTGAAGGAAATAAAAGAAAAAATGCATACCCGTTCATTACTCACATGGTCGGTTTCCTTATTTTTTTCATTACTCATAACTAATACTCTCCTCTCTCCTACCCACAAGTCTTTGCCTCTCTCTCTCTGTATCCTCATTAACATTCCTCTTAACTCTCAAGTTTCTCCTCTCTCCTCATTCACCTTTCACTCTCCTCCCCGTTCACCACCACCGGCGTCAGAAGTCGCGTCACGAGCCGCGTCCTCGTCGTGCCACCACCGACGTCAGATATGAGGTGTGTTTCAATTTAGGGTTTTTTTTATTTCAAATTCAGATCTGATTTTTTTTCTTTACTGATTAAATATTTGGGTCGTTCGTCGTCGCGTTCTCCTCCGCCCTTTCCCGTCGCTGTTCGGCCGCTGTGCTCGCGCCGCTCCTCCTCCAYCCTCCTCCACCACAACCATCGACGAGCCCTTCCCCTTGCTGCACCATGTCAGTTCCTCCTTCTATTTTTTTTTCRTTTTTATTCTTTAGATCTAGGTTTTTCATTTTTATCAGATTTTCGTTTGTTTTTCAATTTCTGGCTTTCAATTTTTCTCCTTTCGATTTTCATTTTTTTTTCTATTTCGATTTTCTAATTTTTTTTAAGAATTTTTTTTAGGTTTTTTCGATATTTTTTTAAAAATTTGCTTTGATTTCAAATTTTTAAAATGATTTTTCGATTTTCTAATTTTTAAAACTATTTTTCATTTTTATAATTTGTTGTAGATCTGGGTTTCAAATTTTTTTGAATTTTTTAATTAGTTTTGGATTCTGATTTTTTTTCTTAATTTATGTTTGTGGAATTCTAAGCCTATACCCATGAGGTTTGCACTTTCCAAGCTGTAACAAGCTTTATGAAAGTTCTCAACTATACCCATAAGTTCGGTCATTAATCAAGCTATTGCCCTCCCTAGTTAAATAATTAACCTTAGTTAACTTAAAAAAAAATTAAAAAAAAACAAACAAAACCACCCACCTCCACACACCACCACCACCATCATCACGACGCTGCCGCCCAAAACCACGCCATGCCCAACACCGACAACGTACCCTCCACCACTCGAACCACCCTCGCCAACCACCCACGTACCCTCGATACCCCACCCTCGAATCCTCGCGCACAGAAACCCTTACCCCTAGAACCCTCACTCGATCCTCCCACCATCTCGCGAACTGTCAGTCGCGAACCACCATCTCTCCCACCACCTCGTGAAACCTCCCTTAGCTTGCGAACCACCCACTTAGCAAACCTACAAATCAAAACCCCAAAATGAAATCAAAAGAAAAAACCCCAAATCTTAAGGTTTTGAATTTTCGAATCAAAATCAAACGAAAAATAAATTTGATTTAGGGGTTTTGCAATTCAAATATAAATGACTCAAAGCCCTAAGTTAATTTTGGAATTAATTTAGGGTTTTGAATCGATTTACAGGTTATAATTCATGAGGTTTTGCGAAGGAGGTGGAGGAGTGGCGGTGGAGTGGGGCTGGGTGGTGCAGTGGTTGTGGCGSCTGGGTTGGTGGTGGTCTGGCGGTGGCGGTGGGACTGGTGGTGTGGTGGCAGTGGCGATGGGACGGTGGTGTAGTGGCGGTTTGTGAGGGAGGAGGGTGGTGGGTGGGTTTTTATTTTATTTTTCTTTTTTATATACTTAAAATTAACCTTGGTTAGTTTCTAAAATTAGAGGAGGGGCATACCTTATTAAATGACCGAACTTCATGGGTATAGTTGAGAACTTTCATAAAGCTTGGTTACAACTTGGAAAGTGCCAAACCTCATGGGTATAGCTTAGAATTTCCCTATTTTCATTTTGGCTTGGACACTTGGGCAGGGGCACGACTTTGGCCTCCGTTTCAGTGGATGCAGGCAGGAACGATTGAATTCAAGTTCTCAAATTGTTGTTTTTTTTATTTTTTCTAGGTTTTTTGTACAGGTTGAATTTTCTATAGATTGAATTTAATTCTTTTTGTATAGATTCATTTTAAATTTGTACAAATTGAATTTAATCCAGAAATTTGAATTCTATGTATTAACTTTTGGTAAAATTAATGAAGTAAATACTTTTTAGTATCGGATTGTAAATTGCAAATTGAATCTTAAATTGCAAATTTTTTTTTAAAAAAAACTATTATATATATATATATACAATATATTTGTTTTTTAAATTTCAAACTACCAATTTAAAGCGTTTAAGAAGAAAACGCTCTTAAAATACTAGAATAATCACCAAAATTTTGGCGCCAAAGTTACACTATCTAGAGCGCTTATTAGAAACGCTTTTAATCCTTTTGAAGCGGTATATTTAATGAAAGCGATTATGGGAAGCGCTTTAATTTCTTTCCCATCGCCCCCATATAAAAGCGCCTATGGAAACGCTTTTAATAAGCATTTTCAACGCTTTAAAAAGCTCATTTTGGCGTAGTGTATGTGCGAGCCATTTTTGGACGTTTTTACAAAACGGTWAGCTCGCACSTCGYAGCTTGCCCTTGTATGCAGATATGTGCGAGCCAATTTTGATGTTTTACAAAACACTGAGCTCGCACCTCGCAGGTTGCCCTTGAATGCAGATATGTGCGAGCCAATTTTGAACGTTTTTAAAAAACGGTGAGCTTGCACTTCGTTGCTGTCATTTCAGGAAATAGGCAAGGGGATGGGTACTTTTCCATGTTTGCTTGATAGGTCGAGGCACTATACTTGTATAATTTCTGTATGTATCATGGGTCATTTGCCCTTGGATATGGCAAGGTGCGAGTCTGTTTCCATTTAATTTACAAACGGTGAGCTTGCACCTCGCACATTTTAATTTTCTATGCGAGTCAACTTTCGTAGATTTTACAAAACGGTGAGCTCGCATCTTGCCATTATGTGGGTCATTTGCCCTTCTCACGTTGTCTATGGCCATTTTCCCTTCGCGCGTTTATCCAAGGCCATTTGTCCTTCGCATATCCAGGGTCATTTGCCTTTCGATTAACTAGGGACGTTTGCCCTTCGCATAGTTAGGGACATTTGCCCTTCGCATATAGTTAGGGACATTTACCCTTCGCATAGTTATAGACGTTTACCCTTTTTGATAATTTGCCAAGTTCAAAAACTTCAAAGCATATAACTTGTTAAAATTTTTGATAAGTTTTAAGGTTAATTTTAACAAACAAATTATCAATTTTATCTCGTTTTGAGGTTGGCCATGAGTGTGAGTTTTCGCTTTGGATTTCATTCTATGTCCAAGGAGGGGAGTTGCCCCTATAAGATAATAAGAAATTGAAGCTCAAAGTATTGAAGGCTTTCATTCGATCTAGATGATTCACAATTTACAAGTTTTGAGTGCCTTCAGGTCGAGACAAACTTGACAATCCGAGTGCACGCTTGGTAACTCAACTTAGAGTGAGCACCTTTAGGTCGACTCATTAATGTTTGCTTAAACATAAAATTTTCTGTGGTTGTCAGCGTTCCATGGGTGAGTTAACGGTTGTCCCTAGCCATCTTCCAGCTTGAATGTGCCATCCCTTAGCACCCCAAAAATCTTGTACGAACCCTTCCAATTTGGAGTCAACTTGCCATCCTCCTTCGCCCTTCTGGTGGATTCCATTTTTCTCAACACTAGGTCTCCTAGTTGGAGAGGCCTATGGTTGACTCTCCTTTTATATTCTCGAGATATCCTTAACTTGTAGATTTGTTAGCGAAGGAGAGCGTTGCCTCGGATTTTAGGCACAAGGTYAAGATTACACTTCATGGCTTCCCAATTTCCTTCTTCGGTGTAAATCATGACCCATAGGGTTGGCTCGTACATTTCAATTCGCAATATGGCGTCTGATCCAAAGACAAGAGTGAGTGGTGTCTCCCCCGTTGAGTTCTTCACCATCGTCGTATCGACCATAGCACATTGTATAGCTCATCCACCCATAAACCCTTAGCATGATTTTGCTTCTTTTTCAACCCTTTACTGATGATTTTTTGAAGGACTCAACTTGTCCATTAACTTGAGGATGCGCTACGGAGGCAAAGTGGGTCGTAATGCCTTTATTCGATAGCCAGTTGTTGAGGATATTGGAATCAAACTGAGGGCCATTGTMGAAGACTATGGACTGAGGTACGCCGTAACGAGTGATGATATTTCTAGTTAAGAATCCTTGGACATTAGACACTTTAATGTTTCGCATTGGCTCAGCTTCCACCCATTTGGTGAAGTAGTCTACTACCAAGATTAAGAATTTCTTTTGCCCCGGAGCTTGAGGAAATGGTCCAAGGATGTCTACACCCCACTTAGCAAATGGTAGGGTGATAGCACAGGTGACAATTGATTGGCTGGCCTTTGATGAATGTTGGCATGGATTTGGCATTTTTTCCATTTCTAGACTTGGTTTGCAACGTYTTCTCTTAAGGTTGGCCATAGACCTTGCCCCAATGTGCGATCCACACTGGCCTTGATGAATATTGTCCAATACCTCTACCCCTTTCTCAAGTGTGATGCATTCGAATAAGGGGTGAGAGAAAGACTTCTTGTAGAACTGGCCATTTCAATACACGYACCATGTATCTGCCACTTCATGTACTTAGCCTTTTTGGGATCAAGAGGTAGAATTTCAGTGTGTTTGAACTATATGATCTCATCCATCSAAGTGCTTCCTCTATTGATGTAGTGGACCTCGTCCAGCTCATCTATACTTCGCTGATTTTTGACTTCCCAAAAGACTGACCTTGGAGAGTCGTCAATAGCTGAGCTAGCCAACTTGGACAATGCATCGGCTTRATTGATTTCTGACCTAGGCACTTGCACTAGGTGAAAACGTTCTAGCCCTTCAACCTCCTTCTTGACCATGTCTAAGTACTTGATCATGTTTTCATCTTTAGCTTCATATTCTCCATTGACCTGACTTACCACTAGCTGAGAATCTGACATAACATTAATCTTTCTTGCCCCGGCCACTTTGCACATCCTTATTCCTGCTACCAGAGCTTCATACTCTGCTTCTTTGTTAGATGTGTGGAATTTGAATCGCATAACATATTMAAAAGTAACCCCTTTTGGAGACTTGAACAGTATCCCTGTCTTACAGTCCTTTTGGGTGGATTATCCAACCACAAATAATGCCCAAACTTCGCTTGACGTTTTAGCTGGGGGAGGCCTGGTCATTTCCACCATAAAATCTGCTAGGACTTGCCCCTTTATGGCCTTCGTTGGTTCGAACTCGAGGTTGAACCCATTCAATGCTATTGCCCTTTTCAACATTCTCACCGATGAATCCAACTTAGTCAATGGTTGCTTGATGGGTTCGTGGGTGTTGATGACGATCTTATGTGCTACAAAGTAAGGACGAAGCTTCTTGCTAGCCATCATGAGTGGTAAACCAAATTTTTCAGAAGTGGCGTAGCGAATTTTTGCCCCTTGAATTACATGGCTTACAAAGTAAACCGACAATTGAGCTCCCTCTCTCTAAGCGACCAGGACCACAGACAAGGCGTGTTCTAAAACTGAGAGATACATGTACAAGGTCTCTCCTTCTATGGAGCTTACCAACCTTGGAAGAGAGTGCAAGTGTTCTTTCAGCTTGACGTAGGCCGCTTCTGTTTCTTCACTCTATTCGAACTTGACACTCTTCTTAATTTCCTTGAACAAGTATTGTCATTTGTCTCCAAACTTAGAGAGAAATCTTCCAAGTGCTGCTAGACAACTCGTCAATCTTTGCACTTTCTTCATATTGCGGGGCGATTGCATGTCCAGTACAGCTTTTACTTTGTCGGGGTTGGCCTCGATACCTCTTTCATCAGCTGAGAACCCAAAAAATTGCCAAATGTAACTCCGAAGACACACTTCTTTGGATTTAATTTCATGCCAAAGTGACGCAAAGTGTCAAAGGTTTCTCGTAGGTCCCTGGCGTGATTTTCCTTCTTCTTGCTTTTRATGATCATGTSATCGATGTAGGCTTCTACATTCCTTCCAAGCTCCTTAGCAAAGTTGGTGTTTACACATCTWTGGAAGGTTGCATGGGCATTTCTTAAGCCTAATGGTATTACCTTGTAACAATATAATCCATTGTCAGTGACAAAGGCTATCTTGTCCTGGTCTTCCTCTTTAAGAGGGATTTGATGAAACCTCGAATAAGAAACTACGAAGCTCATGGCCTCGTGCCCCGCTGTAGAATTTACTAGCTTGTCAATTTTTGGAAGTGGGAAGCTATCTTTTGGATAAGCCTTGTTCAAATCAGTATGGTCCACACACATTCTTCATGTCCCATTTGGCTTGGGAACTAGCACAATATTTGCTACCCACTCTAGATACTGGCATGGACGAATGAACCCAACGTCTAACAATTTTTGCACTTCTTCATCAACTTCCTTGCTTTGCACTGGTCCCAAGGTTCTCTACTTTTTCTTGACTAGTTTGATTGTGGGGTCAACATCTAGGCTATGTTGGGTGATCTTTGGATCGAGCCCTAACATTTCCTCCGCCGAGAAAGCGACGACATCTTTATATTCCCTTAGCAAGTCCTTGACCTCTTGCCCCAGCTTGTCACTCATACCATCACCTACCTTGACCGTTCTATCTAGCAAAGTGGATTATATGGCGAAGTCCTCTTGTTGACCCCCTGGCTCTRGATGAGAGATGGTGGCAAACAAACCATGTATTTCCATCATTTCCTGGTGGGTGCCGTGAATCATCAACACCTCTCTTGACTTCCTTTTCTTGTTGGCTCCTTGCTTTGAAGTCTCGAGCACATCATCATCCTTACCCCTAATAAGTGGCTTGACGGTGGTTAGATAGCACTCTTGAGTGACTTGCCGATCTTTGTAGATTGTGCCAAACTTGCCCTCATCACTTATGGAAATCATTAACATTAGATGGGTTACTACAATAGACTTGGAGGTGTTGGTGCCTGCAGACTTTTTCCCTTCCTAGCAGCTAGGTAAGGGTGACTACACCAACTGGCTGAATGATGCCACCGCAAAATCCAATGATAGGGTTGTGGCATGGCACCAAGTCATTGTCGTTATACTTCAATTTTTGAAGACATTTTGAAACTGGTGATGTCGGAGGAGCTTCCCGTGTTAATCATAATGCAGCGGACATGCTTATCCGCCACTTTCATTTCGACCACGAGAGGATCATCATGGGGGGTGCTTACCTCCCCACGATCCTTCTCGCAAATGAGAACGTCCGGGAACTTATCCTCTTCCTCCTTGTCAACGGTCATTAGCTGTTGGGGAGTCCTTACATAGTCTAGTTGACCCTTGGCAGTTGGACCTCCTATAGGGAAACCTCCGGAGATCATGTAGACGATTTCGAAATCAGAATGTTCTTCATTTAGGGCAGCCTCAGCCGAGGGAGATTTTTTTAGAAACCTTTTTTTAGCAAATGCTTCTTCACCTTGCCCTTGTGTGCTTGACGATCCATATTTTGTTTTAAGGTGTAGCAATCGTCAGTGACATGTCCAGGCTCTTTGTGGCACTTGTAGTACTTGGACTTGTCCCTCTTGTCCATTTCAGGTTTGWTTGGGGGAGGATCCTCTATGTTAACTTCTCTACTAACCTCCTTGTAGACTTGACAAAGATCTTTGGTGTTGTACGGGCGTCGGGGCRTCACCGGGCCAGACTAGGTCGAGTCTCTCTACTACGGGGGGTACAATTTAAGGGCGGCTCGGTTCGTTTGTTAGAATTGAATTCTTGTTTTTGCATATTGTGAGTATGCCTAGAGYTGTGTGTTTATACTCAAAATGAGTAAAGGAAGTCGCCACCACACTTCTTTTCGGAAGCTGCGAAACCCGTTTTAAGCCTTGCCTATAAATGGATAAAGCAAGGCGGAGGACTCCATGTCTGGTAGTGCAACAAAGGTCTGGATTAGGGGAAAAGGGTAAGGGTAAAGTAGTGCACAGCACCCCCCCGCACCTAGCGGCCTCTACTCAGTTATTGCGAGTTCATTGTCCGAAAGACAACAACAAACAGTTTTCCGTTTTAAACCCTAAGCATGCATGATTACTACACGGGTTGTTAAACAGAATACTATGAAAATAGTTTCTAGTTTGTTGTGGCATGTGTTGTTAATTCCATATTCCAGAAGCCTAATGTCAGTTGTCCATAATTATCTTACTAGGCGTGAAACACGAAATTTGCAGGTCTTGGTTAAAGCATATTATAGTTGTGAGACAAGCATGCAAGAACTCGTACGAGGAATTCAAAGTTCTTTCATAAGATTTCTTTTAATTTGAATCGTCAAATCGTTTTTAACCAATATTACATGCAAATTACATAAAAAGTCAAATTTCTAACAAGCATGCAAAAGGGGGTTTAGAACTGAGACGTTGGCYTCAAACCTAMCTCGCAACACGATGTCGAAGACCAAGGACGTAGCTACGGACCCTTAGGAACCCTTGTCAAACCTTTAGAACCCTTGAAAACCTCCTAGATTTATTGTAAAAGAACCTTTGAATATTCTTTGATGTGTTTGAATTGTGTTTGAATGTGTTTGAGTGTTTGCGAGAGAGAATGAGAGAGAGAAAGAGTTGGACGAGTTAGAGAGAGAAGCCAAGGATTAGTCCTAAAGATCGTGAAATGAATAGAGGGGCTCCCAATTTATAGGCAATGGTCGAAATCGTTCTAAAACAGGCAATTTTTGGGCGCAATACGCCCAAAACTGGGCGCAATAGCGTCCAGTATTGGCCTAGATTTTGGCCGATTTTCCTTGCCTTGAATAGTGTGATTGCGATGAAATAATATTGTGATATAATCATACGCGATTTTATATGATTACGGTCTAATATTGTTGCGATTGCGGTGTATGTTATTGCGATAATTGAGATTGCTTTACCTCAAATAGTGATATTTGTAATGAAATAATATAGTAATATAATCGTATAAAATATATACATGATTTTATACGATTATAGTTGATWTTATTGCGATTGCGGCTGATATTATCACGATGCTCGGGATATTTGGCTTTCTCGGGAAGCAGTTGTCGAGGCAAATTATCCTAGGATGGCTCGCTTTGCTTGGTTTTGCGTTTTTGCTTAAGAAATTCATAAATATTAAACCATAAATCCCTGGAAGAGGTGTCCGGTGCAAGGGAATTTGGCTTTTAGGGCCTGTCGGGGTCCTAGTTCTCTCGATTTGACTTGTGTGTTGCGAGGGGTTTCTTATCGTTGGCCATTTTGGGCTAAGGACCAATGTATGTATCTACAGAAGCTCCCACTTTGGCTGAGTTTGCAGAGAGTAAAATCTCGTAAAACGAAAGCCAAAGTACCCGGTACTTGCAAAACAAATGTTTTAGTTTAACTGCACCTGCGGTCGCATGTTGCTTGCTTGCTTTTCTCTATTGCTAACACTTTTGCTTACGTTTCCACCGGGGCTTCATGCTTCTTCCTGTGGTTTTGATTCCACTACGATGTTTGGGGGAATTTCCACGTATGGTTTTGATTCCACTTGGGATTTTCTACTAACAAGTTATCCGCCTCGATACTTCTTTTAGGACTTCCTGGGGAACTTCTATCTCAATGTCCACTCTGATGCCTCCGTTAGGACTTCATGAGTAATTACTGCGGTATCCATGTCGGTGCTTCCGTCTAGACTCCTTTGGGGAAGATGAAATGGTGTTCATATCGATGCTTCCGTTTGGACTTGGTGCTTGCTTRATGTATTTTATCCCATCTCGATTAGTCGTTCGGGAAGATTAACATAATGGTAACGCAGCGTATAGCACGATCGCGTATAGCGAATGTCTTTTTGCTGGTGCACGCTTGATCAGCTGTATCCCATCTCGGCTAGTCGTCCGGGAGAACTAAACTGGAGGTAACGTTGCATATAGCCATGATCGCGTATAGCGAATGTCTTTTTGCTGGTGCGTGCTTGATCTGCTGTATCCCATCTCGGCTAGTCGTCCGGGAGAACTAAACTAGTGGTAACGTCGCGTATGGCCACGATCGCGTATAGCGAATGTCTTTTTGCTGGTGCGTGCTTGATCTGTTGTATCCCATCTCGGCTAGTTGTCCGGGAGAACTAAAATGGAGGTAACGTCGTGTATAGCCACCATTATGTATAGTAATGTCTTTTAGTAAATGATTGAATTGCATATGCATAATCGGGCTAACGCGTGGCCCTTGCGAGGATGATGTAACTTCGACGCGAGAATGCGCACTTTGACTTTGATATGCTTTTGATCTTCACTCAATCATGGCTATTGCTTCGTTGTGACTTGCATTCTCTTACGGCATGTCGTAACTGTGTAGGTGTATTTTTTTTGTGATTCGATGACTTTCGGGCGCATTTGCTTGCTTAGTTGGTGATTATGGTGTATGAGCGAATGTATACACCTTCTTGAAATCCTTATTGTATATAGAATTTGTGAGTGAAATTGTGCATTCCGTTAGCCATGTACGTTCACTGGGGAGAAGAAGCGCTCTTTCTCATCTTTTAGTTGCTTGCCTATTGTTSCTGTTGCTAGGAAATTGCGCATTTTGGTCATTGTGCTTGAACCCAACTGAGGTGAGTTTCTTTGCCCTTTACTTGTATGTTTTCATTGAATGCTTTGTGATTTGAACCACAATTTGTTGCAGGCGGAGTGGCGCCCATGGAGGCGAGTGGGGAATGCGAGACTGAGGAGGCTCGCTATAGCGATTGAGCTCGCTAAAAGCCGATGTATTTTCTGTGGACCTCAAGGGCTTGTTTAGTACCTCGGGGAGTGTGTGGTGAGGAAGCATAGCCTTTTTGAGCCTGCAGTGCTTCAAGATCCTCCAGTCACTATGATGGATGAGGATCTGCTGGTAACCACGCTTTCCAATGACTTGAGTCATGGCGAGGCGGTGGAGTACCATCTCCTGCTTGGTTACAGGGGTCAGGATGCCTATGGGTGTTTCGTTGAGGAGCGACTAGCCCCCCCGAGTCGAGCTAGTTACTGAGGTATGAGTCTTGCTTATTTACACCTTTTCTTTGCAATTGCTTTTTGTTAGTTGTGCACTAACATTGACTTGGCTTGTGCAGCCTGATTATGACCTCGGTGAGATCCCCTTTGTTGACTTGAGGATCCGTTCTGTCTTGGACGAGTTCATTGGACCTGGTCCTTCGGCTGCTAGGCACGCTCAGAACTCGATCCCCCCTGGAGCTGGTCATGTAGGGAACACTTTACTTACTCGATTCTGTCTTTTCATGCTAGTATTCACTCATGTGCTGACTTGCTTATCTAGCAGAATAGGTGCCTCGGGCAGGCGTTATGAGGCTGTTGGGAGTAATAGCTGCCTGGAGACACTCCTACTGTCAGCTGAGAGACTCGTTAATTGCACCAAATCTCGTAATTTCAATGCTTTGTAGGGTCAGGAACCCGTCTTTGACTTGGAAAGTTCGTCAGCGCGACGATGAGGATGCTGATGACGATGGCGATGCAAGGATGAGACCGGTCCATAACCGGGGTGGATCTTTGACTTCCCGTTCTTAGGCTGGACCCTCGTCCTAGTTTGTAGTACCAGGAACCTCTGCTGTAGTCTCTTTTCCCGATGAGCTGTTGGATGAGTCTGCTTTGCCGGTGCTAGCGTCACTCGGCTTTTCGACGTGTCGCGAGCGGTAGATGTACCTGTCACCTGTAGGGAAGGGGGCTAACCTTAGCTTTGCATTTGTTGATTTTTTGGACTAAGCTTAGACCTACTTAGACTTATTTGTTGACTTTTTCTTAACTTGACTTGACTTGACTCGATTCTAGCTTAGCCTGAGTGTTTGTGTAAACACGCCTAGACTTGTGTACGACTCTAGACATAGCTCATTTTGTAATACCAAGCTTTGGTTACAATATGCAAAAGGCAACTTGCTAACCATATGCAATACATGTATTTAAACTTCTGAGACGATGTCAAACATGTTGTGTGTTGTTGTGTATGTTGCGTTGCATTGTTGAGGCGAATGTCGGCTCATTCTTCCTTGAAAATGCTGGGAAAGACCTAGATTAGACCATGAACTATGTGCTATCGTGCATGGGAGCAGCTAGAAGGAGCGAAATCGGCCAAAATTAGCCCAAACTGGGCGTAATAGCGCCCAGGCTGGGCGTAATTACGCCTAGAATCGAGTTAATTTTGCTCGAATTTTGATTTTAGGCAAGTTTGTTCGTCCTAATTACTTATAAATAGGGGTTTATGCACGCCCTAATTCATTCATTACAGCCTCGTTTGTGCTTTAAAACCTCTCATACATTGCTTTAAACTTCATTTAATTCGTTATATTAAAAATTTTACAACAAATCCAATAGAGAGAGACTTTGCTAATGCTTTGAATGATGTGCTTCGAAACTTGGATGCTCGTGAAAGGGAGGACTTTGCAAGACTGAATTGTGATGTTCTCTTGACTGTAAGGTATGTAAGTCTCAATATAAACCTTCTCTATGCTGCTAAAAGCCTTTGGAACCCATTTATGTATTTTTTCGTCTTCGGGACAAGGAAATTTTTCCTTTGCCTGAGGAACTTGGTGATTTTATTCCTTCGCCCGTTGTAAGTCTCCATTATATCCGTAATACTACTGACCGCTTTGTTGACGAATATGAGCGATACTTGAGACTTAGTCCAACCGTTTCACGACGCATAGTTCATGGTCGGGAAATTGACTTTCTTGCTTTAGTTGACTATATTGCTAGTGATGCCTCTTGCCGTAGACATGCAATTWTKATCTGCTTGTTTGCGTGTTTCTTATTTGTTCAAGTCAAAGCAAATGTAGGTCATGCTAGCATCATTTCTATTGTTGAGCATTGTGAGGCTAGCCGTGCTCTTATGCCGTTGTGCACGGGGGAGTTATTCATGGTGCTTGATCGTATTATAAATGATGCGCATGCGCCCTTGTTTGGATGCCCTGTTTTGCTGCAGGTACAATATTTCGTCTGAATATTTGCAAAATAGTGCATTTATACAAATATTATTGCTTGTTTATTGATGTGATGACTAAATATTGCACATTATGTTGTTAATGACAGATTTGGCTGATGGAGCATTTGATCCTAGTTGAGGCACCCCAGAATCCTGTCAAATATTCTGCTAAGGGATTCTTTTCCCRTAAGAGGGTCCATGTCAACAAATCTCAGCACGAGTGGATTCTTATCTTTGTTGACCGTGGCATTCTCGTACGATGGACTGTCCCTTGGCGGGGTATTAGGAGTATGGTGCAGACTCACTTGTCTTCATATGTGCATACTCACTTGGCTAGCTTGAATGCGTTGACCTTTTATTTCCCTTCAAGGGTGATGAGGCAATTCAGGAAAGTTCAGCTTATTCCCGCTGTTGACACAGTTCATCCTAAGGATAAGCGCTTGCATTCGGGCAACGCAATAGAGTGGGAAAAATACTGGGAATCCCATTCTACACTTGAGGGGACCCCACTTGCTCTGGGTGATCATAAGATTTCTTCTCATTACCGTCTCTAGATGGATGCCACTGATGTGATGGGCCGTGCTAAGGCAAGACGTGCGGAGCAAAAGGACCATAGCAAGGGTCTAGAGCTAAGGAAAGACTTGGTCCTAAGAAGGTGCTAGTTTGGAGTAGGCTTGAACGACTTCCTCGTTGGAGGATTGACTCAAATGTTGCTGAAAGAAGTATTTGGCCTAAAGAGATACTTGGAGGTGATGCTAAAGGAAAAGGGAAGGTTGCTGTGGAAGATAGACCCAAGAGACGCAAATGGGTAAGGAAGCCTAAAGGTTAGAGCTCAGGTGTAAAGAAAGACGACACCAAGGAGCAAGAAGAGGAGAGGAAGGAGTGATTGCCTTTTCCACAACTCTTGTTTGTKTTAATGTTTGTTTTATTAATGACTTAATAAAGTGATTGGCCTGCGAGCCTCTTTTGCATGTAATAAGTGAACTTTGGAACTTGAAGTTCCCTTTTGTATTGTAGTTGTTCAACTTTAATTACAAGTTGTAATAAATTACAAACTTGCATTGCTTTTTATATATTCTTTTTACTTTAAACATGTAGAAGAAGACTTCGTCCAATTACCGCTTGACTGTTGTTCAGTTRCTAATCCAAAAACAAGTAGGACAATTGTTATTGTGGCAAAGCCTCAGGGTGAGGCTGCCTACGTATCCCATAAGGAATCAGGCCATCCGTAGTTCTGATGCATGGTGCTATTGTGTTGCTAAGACGCGGTGTGCATGTATGCCTTAGACGTAGTATTTCTTGAGCTGGTCTAAGTTGGTGAGGCTGTAGATGTTATCACCATTCGTGTCCATTAGTTGAACTGCCCCTTTTGGTAAGATCTTTTTGACAACGTAAGGACCTGCCCAATAAGGACGAAACTTGCCTCGAGGATCTAGGACTGTTTAGCGAAGTGCTTTACGAACCAAATCACCTTCTTTGATGCCTCGTGATTTGACTCGCTKATTGAAGTACCGTTCGACCCTCTTTTGCTATGCTTGCACATGGTGCAAGGCTGCAAGCCGTTTTTTGTCGAGCAAAGCTAACTTGTCGAATCTCGCTTCTAGGAGCTTGCTTTCTAGGACAATGCGTAGASACRGGATCTCTAGTTCAATTGGTTGAACAGCTTCGACACCATAGACYAGAGAGAATAGAGTAGCTCCCATTGAAGTGCGAATAGAGGTCTAGTAACCCCAGAGAGCGAAGTGTAGCTTTTGTGGCCAATCTCGATAATTCTCCGTCATCTTAGAGATAAGTGTTTTGAGATTCTTGTTAGCTGCTTCAACTGCCCCATTGGCTTGTGGCCTATATGGTGATGACTTGTGGTGCTGAATCTTATATTTGGCAATCAGATCCGCACACTCGGCTTGAAAGTGRTTGCTGTTGTCATTAATTATTTCGTGAGTACACCCCATAGCGACAGATGATGTTGTTTTCTATGAATTTTTCCACGTGCTTAGCTTGGAGCTTAGCATATGACGTTGCTTCGACCCACTTTGTGAAGTAATCTGTGGCCACAAGTATGAATTGATGACCTCCTTGCCTGGGCGGCGTAATCTTCCCTATCATATCTATTTCCCATGTAGAGAATGGCCATGGGGAGACAAATGTGAATAGGAGAGACGGAGGAACATGCTGTGCATTGGAGTATTTTTGGTAGGTGTCGCATGTACGGATGTATTGCATGTAATCCCTTTCYAGGTGGTCWAATATTACCCCAACTTGATGATTCTGGAGGCCAGGATCCTGCTATTCTTGTGGGTGCTCCATGATTGTTTTGCTTACTTGTTGAGTGATGCAAAGTAGGTGGAGACCATTGTAGTGGCGCTTGTAGAGTTCTCCGCCTTGAAGGAAGTACTAAGATGCGAGACGCTTCAGAGTTTGCCAGTTTCTAGGTAGTCCCTATGTCTTTGTACCATGACTCTTCGGGATCGAGATTGGGCACCTCATTTGTTTCTTCTAAAGCGCAGACGTATGCTGGTTCCCGTCTTCGTTTAATGACTAATGACATTTGGGTCACTGAACTCGGGATTCGCACCATGGATCTGCAAATTGATTGTCTTCGGGTCGTAGGTAGGTGTATTTGACTTCGTCTACCTGGGATGCAATGTTCTCAAGATAGGACTGATACGGAGCAAGGCTTTCATTTCGTACCTTCCATCGTCCTGAAATCTAGTTTATGATGAGTGAGGAATCACCATATACCCGTAATMTCTTAACATTWAGTGCAACGGCAGCTTGTAGTCCTAGGATACATGCTTCGTACTCTGCGGCATTGTTAGTGACGTCAAAATCGAGCTTGATGGAAATTGGAGTGTGCTCCTGTTGTAGTGAGATTAGAAGCACTCCAACTCCACATCCCTTATGATTAGATGCACCATCAAAGTATAACAACCAACTGTCTTGCTCGGTCATCATAAGTTCCTCGTTTGGAAAGTTAAAGTCCTCAGGAAGGACTTCATTTGGAAAGTCTGTTAAGAACTCGGAGACAATACTACCTTTGATGGCTTTTAGGGGCACAATCTTAAGGTCAAACTCGTCAAGGATAACCATCCATCTAGACATGCGTCYGTTGACTGCTGATTTTTCAAAGAGGTTTTTCTGAGGATCCCCCTTGCATATGATGTGTACGGTATGTGTGAGCAAATAATGTCGAAGCTTTCGCGATGCCCACACTAAAGCCTAGCATAGTTTCTCTAGAGCAAAGTATCGCTCCTCGTATGGAAGGAACTTCTTGCTGAGGTAGTAGATAGCACTTTCCTTGCCGTCGATTTCTTGAGCGAGCATTGCTCCAACGGTGGTGCTTGTTGTTGTAAGATTGAGCCGTAATGGATGCCCAGAGCGAGCAGGAGCTAACACAAGAGGATGGGTGAGGTACTTCTTGATCATATCGAAAGCTTGTTTGTAACTATCATCCCATTTCTTGGGTGCACCTTTCTTCAATTTCTMAAAGATGGGTTCACAAACCATGGTGAGCTTGTGTATGAACTTGCTAATGTACTGGAGTCGACCCAAGAACCCTCGAATCTCCTTTTCATTTTGTGGTGGCCTAAGTGACATTATTGCTTTGATCTTTGTTGGATCGATCTTGATGCCTCAAGAGCGGATGATAAAACCTAGGAGCTTGCCTTAAGTGACTCCGAATGTGCACTTTTTGCGGGTTGAGATGCATGTTGAATTGTCTGAGTCTCTGGAAGAACATCCTTAGTGCAAGGGTATGTTCTTCACGGTCTTTCGACTTGACGATAATATCGTCGACATAAACCTCTACTTCTTTGTGTATCATGTCATGAAGAAGAGCAGTGGCAACTCATTGATATGTGGCGCCTACATTTTTGAGACTAAAARGCATCATATTGTAGCAATATAGCACCCACAGAGTGGTAAAGGTTGTCGTTTCCATGTCTTCTTCGACCATTTTGACTTGATTATACCCTGCATACCCATCCATGAATGAGAGCAAGTCATTATCTGCTGTGTTTTCTACGAGAACGTCTATGTGTGGTAGAGGGAAGTCGTCTTTCAAACTTCTTTTGGGAAGCTGCGGAACCCATTTTAAGCCTTGCCTAAAATTGCATAAAGCAAGGCGAAAGACTCCATGTCTGGTAGTGCACCAAAGGTCTGGATTCTAGGACTGAGGGTTAGAGCAGAGTAGTGCAGCAACTCCCCCCCCCCTCCCCCCCCCCCCCCCGCATCTAGCGGCCTTTACTAGGTCTCATTGCAAATTCATCAATTGTAATATTGAACAACATATATGTCCGTATTGATCCTTAGTAGTTACTAGGTGTGTTTGGATTAATGCATTTAAGACTATTAATTGTTGTCGCTTTGAATTAGGTCAAGATTCAAGATCTAAACCGTTTGTCCATAATTATCTTATAGTGTGACAACCAATTAATAGGTCTTTAATTAGCAAAATTAATGGTGATGGAGAAAGTATATCCAATACCATGAATAAGAAAATACAAGGAGGAAGAAGGAGGAGACTTACCTCGTATCGCTATCCAAGATAAGACAAAAGGCAAAAACAATAGTTAGATTTGCAATTGAAATCGCCTTACGAAACGCTATTTACGTGAGAAAATCAAAGAAAGTTTTAGTATTGACAATAATATTGAAATCGAATTGAAAACAAAGAAAATAAGAGGTTTATTTACATGTTAATTAATGTCTAATAGTTTATTAATCATTATTACATTATTCAAAGTGATAAAAAATCAAGCAAAATCAAAGAAAAATTAAAGAGAAGAGAAGAAAGAGAGAGTTTCTATGCGTTTTGCGGGCTCATAGGTTATACCAACAATGCGTGGTCGAACAATCCTCAAACGATTGCTTTGAATGTCTGGATCTCTTGATTTGAATGTGTATTGAATATGTCTCACTAATAGAAATTCGCCTAAGGCCGACCGAAATTACCGACCGAAAAAAATCGGTCGGTAACACCGACCGACATCGACCAAAACCGACCGATAATACCGACCGATAATTCAGTCGGTAAGTTAATTAATTTTTTTTCACCAAGGTTTTCCCTCCATCAGCACAAATTAAAAAAAAACACATAATTTATCACCGACCGAAATATCGGTCGGTATACTGAGCGATTTTAAAATCGGTCGGTGAGTATATTTTTTTTTTCCACGACTCCCACAGTCCCACACTCCCACCCACTACACGTCTACACTTTCCTCTCTCCTCCTCATTCTTTCAATCACACCCTCTCTCTCCTCCTTCTTTCAATCACACCCTCTCTCTCCTCCTTCCTTCCCTCTCGATCTCCTCACGACCCATTCCCTCTATCTCCTCACCACCACCACCGCACACTACTACAAAAATAGGCAAAATCACAATTTCTAATAAATCGGTTAAGTCAAGTCACCGGTCTCTTACCTTAAGAGACCGGATTTTCACATTAATCGGTCTCATAAATCTATTTAAGAAACCGATTTCAAAAAACACGTCTCTTAGATTAACATAAGAGACCAGTTGCAAAAAACACGTCTCTTAAATTAACATAAGTGACCGCATATTCACATTAACCGGTCTTATAAATCCATCTAAGAGATCGATTTCAAAAAACACGTCTCTTAAATTAACATAAGAGATCGCATATTTAAAAAGCCAGTCTCCAATCTTATATTTAATAAATTTTTATTTTATTTTACAGTTGTATACAATTATAATCTCTAAAATATCCGTGTTTTTTCCTCACATCTTAC